>BMAW01039458.1:25785-151116 GCA_019974015.1 Nephila pilipes | reverse complement strand
ATATATATATATATATATATATATATATATATATATATATATATATAGGGAAATAGATCCATAGTCTAGCAATTGAACATGATTATACTGTTTACCTCAGATTCGATCGATTTTAATAATTCTGCTATGAACTTATTTAATGTTCAACTTAAACTATATATAAAATCACTTCTTCCTTTATATACTTTTTATTCGAGCTTTTAAACCCTTAAACTATTAATAAAATGTCGTGAAATAAAATATCATAAATATATTTTTGCTTCAAGTAATTTCACAAGTTTTGAGAGTTTGAATATTGATGATTATGATAAATATATTTAGCATAAATTTAAAATAATTTTCCATTACAGAAAAATAATTGTATGCTTTGCTCTCAAGTTTGTAAAATGTTTTTACAGTTGTAAAGTAATTTTTTTTCTTAGAGAAAGTGAAATAAGGTACGAAATTGTAAGAGAAAATTATTTGAATACTTTTTCTGACCATATTTCTTCAAACGGATGTTGAAAAAAATTGAGTTTGTATAGGAAATCAAATCACACATTTTTCAGTAAAGATTTTAAGATTTTCATTTAATAAAATTTTAAATAGATTCACATTCATCCGAATAGCTGAATAAAATATTATTGTTTGACCGTAAGAAATCACTATGTTCAATAATAATTCAAAGAAATGCAATTAAATATTATTCTACTTTTTAAGAACATATAAAAAAAACCTTATAAAATTTTTTGTACATTTTACGTCTTTAACATTATACAAAAAAAAATGGCTTAACTCATTCGCTACATTTAATCGTTCAAAATGCAAGTGTAAAAATATTTTTCTGAATTAAATCAGTAAGTTAACATTCAAAAATAAGGCTGGTATTTCAAATGAAATTAAGTCATTTTTACCATAATCAATTCAAATTTATTCAAACGATAATCACTACCGGTAGTCATATTATTTCATCGTAGTAATTACACTCTAAAGAAACTGAAACACTAAGAGCTTCATCTCCACACTTACGCAAAAAATTACATATAATTATAAAGGAAATGTATTGAGTTCGTATACAAGTCACTGCATTTTCTACTCATAAATGATATGATTCCATTACCCCCGTTTCATACAACCCTCTTTGACCCTAAGGTTTAGAAGAGGCTACCTTGAGGGTGTTAATGATATCTCGAGGATGAGCTCTACTTCCTCCAAAAAACGAAAGAGTGAAATTAACGGAGTTAAACAATCTCTTTGCGAAATTGTTACGGATCAGTGGCATCACACCTGAAGCAGAGAAAAAATTTTTCTGTTTTGTTGATCTTTTTTTAATGATTTTTTCTACCTTCAGGCGCAATTGAACAACACTTACGTCAAAGCACCTATTAGAAGCTTATTTTTTTTTTCTTGTACTTTCTTTTTCTTTCATCATCTTGTAATGCATCCAGGCCTTACTTTTCCCTGAAGTGAGAAGATTCCGTGGGAAGCTTTATCAACGCGGAAGCATTCATCACTGTCTTTGGCAATTCATGACATAGGCGTGGCAAGGTAGTTACAAACTACAGATTGTAACGTATAATTCTCTGGAATATTGTTTTCACTCATATTTATCTTAATATGTTGATTATTACGAAAAAGCCATTACACGAAAAGTTAGTCATCAACTACTTTTTTTTTACTTCGGAGATGCTATTGGAAATATAACTTATATTTCAAAGGATACGAAATACACGGAACTATAAAAAAAAAAGATCTTGCACATTTCTTAGATTATCCACTGCACCCGCAAACCTAAAACCGTTTCCGAGTGCTGCGGATACCTATAGGAAGATGTGAAACATGACGCGTACTCATCTTCTACGCCTTATGTCTGCGCTGCCGGAGGAGTTTCCGTCGAGTCCTAGGTCGAATCCTATTGTCACTGAAGATCCGATGTGTAGCGGGGCTGATACACATGAAGCTGTCGAGGCTCAAAATCTTCATTTTTGGAGTGGTGTGAAAATTTGGAGATGTCGTTATCCCCTCTAGATCGATATTCAAAATTACGAGTCATCAATAGCTCTTGTGTTGCTTCTACGAACGAAGTCAATAATAAATCAAAGCCTAGTGTTTATTCATAAGCATATATAAATAAGCCAAATTTAATTCTTTAATTAATTTTTTTGAGGTATAGACACAACAATTAGCGACAACGTCTTACTACTTTATTAGTCACTTCTCCCTGTCAAGAGGATAATAAAAAAAATGTTTTAGAATAAGAATGTGTTTTGAGGACCATGTGTTAAAAATGGCGTTTTCACAGTTGTTCGAAATATCTGCTTAATTAGATCCCTTTTTAAATAACTTTTTGGATATTAATTAAAACATAAATAAAATTAATCATTCGATACATAAAAAATACTTTGCCAGGAAGATGTGATTGAATACGAGATTGAAATACGAGTTTTATTTCAATCCATAAAAAGCTTTAAAAAATCATTATTTTTGAAGAAAAACCTACATTAAAGCACAATGTTGTAACAAATCGTTACAACATTGTGCTTTATAGTATTGACCTAAAAGAACATATATCAGTTAAAAATATAAATTAGCAATATCATGAAGCAGACGGAAAAGTATATTCTGTAGAAAATATCAATAAAATTATATATTTACAATAACTCAAATACAATTAGTCCGTTTCTTGTAAAGATTGTAACTAAGAAATCTTGAGCAAACGAGTTCAAACATTACTAAAAAAACATTAATCAGAAAAGAATGTGGAAGGGGAAAAAGACTGGATTCTCATTTGATTAAGTGATTTAGCAATTTCTTATTTCCTTTTTCATCCGTTATTCTTTGTAACATTAGATAGACGTGATACGGAAGTACGACTTACATTTCAAAAATATTTGGAAAAGATTCCCATTTTATTATTTTATAATCGTTTGGGATTAAAAATATCCCTCGCGAAGTAAGAGCAATGTCAGAAACTGAAACAAATTTTTGAAAAAAAATCTGTACGTACATTTCTTTAATCTGTCTCATTTAACAGTTTTTATGATTATATTTGGGAATTACTTATAAATTAAATGTTTGTGATGAGTTTCACATTGCATCAATTGACAGCTAACTATTTCCTGAAGGCTTAATTTACAATGGATTTGATGCAGTTGTTGAAGCAGAAATATGTATGAAAAAATTTGAAAGGAAACGTTTGATAATTCACTTGTAAAAACTTAGTTTAAGTTACAAATCACTTTAATCTATGTTTTAGACTTTAATCGAAAGTAACGTAATGTATTTTTAGAATGAACATTTATATGAGAATTAAAAATAGCATAATACGGAAAACTTTGAAATTTACAAAAAAAAAAAAAAAAAAAAAAAAAAAAAAAATCTAAAAAATTGAAACATTTTGATCTGAAACTTGTTTCTTATCAAAAAGCAACAAAGAAAATAAATGGATAATTATATGTGGTTAATAAACCTTTTTAAGGAAATCCGGAAGTATGCGGTAAAAATTCTGAATGGAAAGCCCAAACAAAAGAATTTGTCATAGTTGAAAAAAGAAAGTTTGTTTAAAAACAATCGAACTTTATTTAATCAGCACGGAATCTCAAACAGTACATCTGTACGAATAGAAACTCCTATTAAATAATTCTAAAGGTATCCCTACACCTTTAAATGTATTTTTTTGTCATTTTTTTGTGAAAATTTTTGGTTTTCTAGTTTTAATATTATTTTAAAATCCTATCTTTTTTTCTTTCAAACGTTGTTTAAATGTTGCTTGTTCTTTATTTGAAATTTAAGTGCAGGGATTTGAATTTTACTCGTCAGCTAATTTCTGAAACCGGAAGTTGAAAAAAATGTTTGTTTACATTTTTATTTTTTAAAATAACGTTTAAATATACAATAAAATAAATTTCTTAGAAAATATAATTCGCAACATGTTTTTAAAACATAGTTTTCTAGAATTTGAAAAGAAATAAGAGTGTTTTTTATTGAATGTTTTCATAAGTTCTGTTTTCTTAGCTCATTGTTACAAGTTCCTTTTCAAGCTTTTATTTATTGCTGAAAACTGCGATTATCTTCGTTTAAATTGGGTAACGCTAAATGAAGAATAAGTGTCAAAAGAAAACGCACATTTTTAGTAATGGTTTTACAAAAAGTTATTCCAAAAATAGTAAAACAAGTAATGCCAGTGCTTCAAAGTTAAATATTTTTGTTATTTTCAATGAAGAAAGAGCAGAGTATGAAAATAAACCGGTAACTGTTAATCGAATAATAGATGCAAAAGTCCCCCAAGTTTATTTTTACAGCTTTATTGCCGCAAATGCTACCACGAAGGTCTGCAGTTTAGTGGACTATGGATATAGATTATGCTCTAAGTTTTCTAAAAAGATGTAAACGTTGTGACTTTTGCACAGGATTTACCAGCTCAAAGAAAACTTTAAACCATTTTCAGTCAAATGCAAAATTTGTACATGGCATGCGACAAATTGATAAAAAAATTTCTGTTGCATATAAATTATGTGCTACACATTAAATTTACCTTGGTTCAGTAAAACTGCATACACCAATCATGAGAGTAAACTTATGTCTGTGATTTCAGAAGTAAGTGAACTGAAAAAAAAAATGCAAAAGGCAGCTAATGAATTATTGATTATACATACTTCTAAAAATAGCTTAATGAGGAATTATAGTCGATGGAACTTGGCTGTAGATTAAATTCCTCATTACACTTCTATGAATAGATCTGTTGTTGCTTTGTCAATTGACATCGTTAAAGTAATGAACATTGAAATAATGTCATCATTTTGTCTGACCTTCAGAAAGCTTTCAAAAATGTCTGCACTGAATCTTAAATCAGCAGATCATATGTGCCAAAACAATTTTAAAGGTTCTGCGATATAATTGGGAGCTATTGGTGTTAACAGAATCTTCAAACGATCGATTGTCAAACGAAATCTTAAGATATTCATACTATTATGGTGACGGGGATTCAAAAGGAAACATCAGCGTGAAAGATACGTATTGGAAAGAGTGTTAAAAATTGGATTGCATTGGGCAAGTTTAAAAAAGAGTTGGTGCCAAATTGGTAAGCTATAATCTGAAAATAAAAGTTTATCTGATAAAGGTGGTCTTGTACCATTGTTCATCGAATGGCAAGAAACCAATGCATGGACAGTGCCTTATTGGAAAAGATAGCTGGTGTTATTATCAGCGAGCACTTTCATGTGATAAAATGACCAAAGTAAAAAATATCAAGGTTTACCAAATGAAATATTAAACACGATTAAACCTATATATTTAGAACTATGATCAAAAGAACTTCTCCCTAAATGCCTTTACAGTAAGACGTAGAATGTCGATGAGTGTTTTGAGGCGTCACAAGGCAGAGGGTACCAAAAAAAGTTTTCGAGTACCTTAAAACTTTAAAATCAGGTGCATTGAATGCTGTGATATAGATTATGAGTACAAGGGCTGTGTTAACAGTTAAAGAAATTTAATATAACTCTGGGTTTATTTCATTTTGAAATCGTATAAACATCACAATCGTATAAACACTAGTAGAATTTTTTTTGCCGAACGTCATTCAACATCAAAAGTAAAAATACTAAAAGAGGGTGTTATTTATAAACCAAGGGCAATATCTCAAAATGAGTTTATTTTACTTGTTTGCGTAAGGTAACGTAGATATCAGAGAAAGTTATGAACCAAATTCATTTAAATATTATAAGTACCTTTTTATATAGTGTTTAAGAACCCCTACTAATTTCATGATTGTAAAATTGATATGCCTTTAGTATCAAAAGTATAAATCATGTATTATAATAACTTTTTTTAAATTTTTTATTGTTCTTGAACTCGAAACACAGTAAAAAAAAATAAGTAGTGGGATTTTAATCTTGAAAGTATTATCAGCCCTAAAAATGTTATGATATATGATAAATTTTTCAGAATAATTATATTTTGGTTTACTTTTAAAGTTATGAGTGTTATTCTGATAGTTAATTCATATACTATATTTTCTCTATGTTTTTCACTCTAAATTTTTTTGAATTGAAAACAAAAAATTAAATGTGTTTTTCATCCTTTTAGGTTATACTTCAGCATTAAAAAATAATTTTATAACAGATATTTATGTATTAAAAAATGTTCTCTGAAGGTGTATAGATACTCCAAGCAGGATAAAACTGCTAATAAAACAGATAAGAAAAAATTAAACCATACCAAAGATGCTGCTTGTAAGCGTCTTGTCAATATATTTCCTACTCATCTTAATACAGTCATCTCTTTTTTTTTTTTTTTTAAATCAATTCGATTGAAGTAAATTATGTGACTTTTACCATAATTTCAGTTATTTTTGTAAAAAAATAATAACAGCTTACATAGAAATATTTGAAATTTTAACGACCTTATCTGAAAGACTTTGACTTAATTTATAAGACTTTGAAATATTGATAACCTAACACCTCCTTTCAGGGATACTAAAATATATTGAATTAACATAAAAAAAAGTGAACGATGAATATATTTATGATGAAATCACCTCTTACTTTCCCTTTAAATGTTTTTTTAAATAATACATTTTATAATTGAAATACTTTTGTATAATACTTTTGAAATAGCTATAGAGGATAATGTTTACCAATAATATATTGCAGCGTAATACAAATTCAATATTTACTCATGAACCAAAATGACAAAAATATCATGAATTCAGTTTCTACAACGAAACATTTGCTTATAATGTGACTATAAACTGCATATTAATGTAGTATTTTCTTTAAATTTGATTGTAAAATTACTGAAAAAATAATTATCAGAACATAGATTGAGAAACGTCTACCTAATGTTACAGAATAGTTTCTAAGACAGTAACACAGTTTTAGATAAACATTTGTCTGAATATGGTTGCAAATTCGCTTTATTATCACACACATAATCGCATAAAATATTATTTTATCCGTAAAATTTAAAAACAATCCCTAAAAAACAATTTTTCCCTTTAATGCAAGAAATTGAAAATCCAATAGACTTGATATTAAAGTATAGGAGCGAAAAAAACATGAAACATATTCTTAAATTTAAGAGAAAATTATTTTTAAGACCGAAATGGGTGTCACACATTTTAAAGTATGTTATCTTGTTTAAAATAGAGAAAAATTAAAATATAATATTAAAGTTAGAACATTTTTCAATTCGGAAAAGTATCCTAACTTTGGAACATTTTTTTTTTATTTTATTCTTTTAAATTTTATGTCCAATGGAATTATAGGAATTAAAAAACAAATCCTTACTACAAGTATGATATAATAATTACAAAGTTTATTTTACTGTCTGCTAACATTTGAAGCGGAAGTATTGTCTACGTGACTTTCTGTTACCTATTTTTCAACGTCATGAAAGGCCAGAAACAAGACTTATACTATTCTGTTTTGACGGGAAAATTACAAAAATAAAAACAGTGTAGATTAAATAGCGATATTTTATCGTTAAACATCTTTCATTCATAATACCGGTAGACATTGTACTCCTAAAAGACTTTAGCTATTAGACACATGTGACTGCATTCACAGCTTTTTTCTCGAAAGTGATAACAATACCTTCCAAAAAGAATAAATTATGCGGTCATTTTGATGGATGTGAAGCAATTGTTTGATTGGTAACTGAAGTTGGCATTCTCTGTTTTTATTTGATTCAGATGATTGCTTCTTCGAATTCCATTTATGTATATCTACAAAATGAATAAAATCCATTCAGTTTTTTGAATCCTGATTAAAAGATTGAAACAAGTAGAACAGGATTATTATAGAATATAAAAGGATTAATATAAATAAAACTTATTCAGCACGAATCTTGTGTTCATGATTTTATAAGCTTCAATATTTTCTGTCATATGCTCGCATTATGCAAAAATATTTTTTCTTGCATACAGACTGACATTTTTCAAATTATGTATTAGATTTAGTATCTACAGAAATTCCAAATGATATTTAATTTTTTCGTAAGTTTTTTTCAAACAGAAGGAACAAAAATACACGTCAAAATACTTGTATACTAAAGTAATAAAATTAAAAATGAAAAAGTTCTATGGAAAGTTTTGCAAAGAACAGATTTAGCCAGCCAAGATGCACTTTTTTTATAACTATTATTAAATTACTCTCTTAAATATATGAATTACGTAAGCAATGAAAAATCGAGAAATGGGCAATAGTAAACTTTTCCGATATTAAAATTAAAGGAAACGATAAATTATTAAATTGAATACATTTAAGGTAAATGTAATTAAAAATAAAGCAAAGGATAAGTTAATAAATTAAATATTGTATCAGCTACATGATATTAAAATTAGAGAAAATGTTAAATTATAAAATTGAATATATTTAAGCTAAATGTAATTAAAATTAAAACAAATGATAAGTTATTAAATTGAATGTATTTAAGTTAAATGTAATTAAAATAGAAGCAAAAGAAAAGAAATTGAACAATAATCTGGTACTCCAAAAGTGATCTAACTAAAACAATAGCCTCCTGGGTGGCTAAAAATATTACATTTTGTTTTATTAATACATTCTGAATTTTCATTTTTTTTTAATTACCCAAAGAAATTTTGTAAATATCTGAACACCAATAATACTTGTGATTCACATATAATAAATATTACTATATTAAAGAAATACTAATGAGAAATTTATTTTTAAATAATAAACCTTTTTAAAGTATTAAATACTTACTTACTGTAGTTTTATTCTAAGAATCATTATTTAAAAAAAGCAAAAAGATAGTTTACAAAAATGAAACTTTGATATTCTAGCTTTAAAAATATGCAGTTTGAAAATGGTATTTGATTGGTTTTCAAAATATAGTGTAGCATATCAGATTTAAAATACTATCCTTTTCTAACGGTCTGAATATTTTATGACATATTTCGTGGCTGAAAATTGATAAACATTTTTTTTTAAATATGTCTACTCAAAATAATCTATTTATTTAAAAATGTCTTAAATATGTCTGTCTGTTCAATCTGAAAAAAGAGCTTTTTTCATACTATTATAATATTATTAAATTAATTTTTACAAACCGTATTCTCTATTTGAAGCAACTGACACTTAAAGGATATATAATTTAGTAAAAGTTTCTTAATTGTCTTATTGTAACTGTGGTAACAAATAATTGTTAAAATCCATATGATGATATTGATAATAACACCTGATATTTTTCACATTAATTTCCGTGTCCATGTTTTGATGATACAATAGCTATAGAATATTTTGAACACGACTTGATAAATTAAATATTGCTTTAACTCAAAATCATCAAGTTTCATTAATGGAAGAAGTGTCATTCTCTAAAATAAGAGGGGGGAATACAAGATTCTTAGCATTAAAGTTATCAAAGAAAAAATCAAGAAATGAAGTTGAAATGTCTTGTCATACCTATCATACCTCTCAAATCACTGATGCATTTTATTAGCATTAAGAATTTTCTTAGAATCATACACATATGTTTATCAAGTATGTTAATAAAAAACAGTCTAACTACACAATACATATTTGAAAGATTTTTAGAAAAAGAGTATTATTATTAGTAAGATTATAACGGAGAATAATCTGTGTTAACAGACTGCACAAAAATAAACGGAACATTACTTATTAATAACTGATACTCGTAATTTATAAACTAAGCTATCAAAATCTATTTAAAAAATAATTTTGATTTTATGTGACTACTTCATATTTTAAATTTCTTGACATGATAATCAGGAAATAAAATAAATCAAAAGTCAAATTTTATCATGAAAGCAAATCTCAAATTTCTTTCTGAAATTTTTCTGGTCTTTTACAATGCTTAAATATCCTCATTAACAAGAACATCATACAAATGCAAGTTTTCCGGAATAAAACTCAAAAACAATTTTAAAGTCCGAAAGTTTAAATTACTATCTCCAGGAAGAATCTCTTATCATATACTAATTTCATATTATTAAGATTCCAACAGTATTCTTTCTCCTTTTTAAATCTGATGGCACATAATAGAAATCTAAAAATAGTTATCTTCTCTTTTAGAAGGCAGTACTGTGTCAAACTTAACATCCGGATGACTGTCTTATTTTTTTTTATTCAAATCACAATAGAGAAAGGTATTCTCTTTAAAACTCATAAAAACAGAAATGAAAGGAAGTTACATATATTTCTGCATTATTTATGCCTAACTATAGACTACGTATGTCTAACTATAGACTAACTATAACCTGGATCCTTCGAATTCTATATAACCACTAAAATGTAACTGATTTTTAACCTGTATTTATTTTTAAAAATTCCAATATATATATATATATATATATATATATATAGTTCGAAAACTTATATTTATATACTTACATTTCGATCAGTTTTCGTATTCTAAAAATCTTACGAGTATTTACATTTATTATATTTCTCTTTCGAAATACTTAAAAACAGTTGTGAATATTTTTTTACTTTGAAATTTCTCCTTTATTTTTATTTATTTATTTTTTGTACATCATTTTATGTTTAAAAAATTATTATAAAATAAAATTGAAATATTTAATCTGTAATAATTGTAGTTTGAAACTATTATACCTCAAGCCGCGCATAAAATGTTCTGATATTTGACGGAAATGATATCTAGATTCCATTAGAATCCAGAAGCTTAGGAAATAGTTCCAAGAGAATTAACTCCAAGGAAGTCAGATCATACAGATATAGATCGTATTTGTCTTTATTTCAGTTGAGTTTCGAGTGAGGTCGTGATTTCTAATTTTCATCTAAGAATAGAGGTAGAAAATCCACGACCACACTTAATCTATAAAGTGTGGACTTTTGAATCAAATCAAATTTTGCTTTAAAAAAGTATCTTCATTTTGTTCAATTGGTTCAAAATGAGTCAATGTTCTGATTCATGTGATTTAGAGGCCACAGTAGCTTAGTGGTCATGGTTTCGGATTTGTGGCTGGCGGTTTTCGCCGGTTTTTTGTTGGTTGGTCTATGCCAATAGTCTTCAAACGTTGTCGACACACAGAACCCTTAGAACTATATGGTTTTTTTTTTCAATGAACCTCATCCCACCCCAAGAAAAATGTATCTTAAAATTATATTTAATGTAGATCAATATGTCATATGTACTTTAAGCAAAAACATTTAAATAAAAGTATTTTTTATTAAAAAATTGTAACATAAAATCAATGTTATTTACTCGTTAATATAATTAACTCATGTTTTGGGTATCACCAATCCTTGGTAATAATATTCTTGAAAAGTATATTTAATGACCGGTGTGTGTGTCGAAGTCTTACTCTGTTGATATTATATGTAGTCGCATTTAATAATCCGCAATTAATTTCTTTTTATAGTTTGCTCTTGTTACCAAATACATACGCGTTGGAAAAGGTTTTTCACGGAACACATAATAGCAGCTATTCTTTAGATAATCGCGATTATAAAACTTCAGCGAACTTGAATCTATGTTGTATATACACGAGATTAAATAATTGAGAATTCGGAACTACTGTACTTAGTACGTCGCTGATGACGTCGAGTTATGGACGTCGGCTGCCTCAACACACATGAAGCTTATGATTAATTCATAAAGATAACTAAATGCACATTTATATATTTAGGTAATAATTTTTCTTTTCAATTTTTATTTTGACTCAAGAAAAAAAGTCTGAAGATCGCTGATCGATGCATTGATCTATTCGAAAATTATACGTAAGATTTATGGAAAAAAAATTATATTTATGATATAGTTGTAATATGATAAGAAGAAACACTCATTTCGTCATACGGTTGGCTATTGGCTTAAAAACAATTAAATAGATGAAATGTTTATATAATATAATAATAAAACATTTTGGTTGGCCGTGGTAGCATAATGGTCAGAGAAGCGGAATCGAGGCCGACGGTTTTCGTTGAGTCGTAAATTTGAGCCTTGATGCCTCAAAAAATCCACCGTGTCGCAGCGCACATTAAATCTGTCGGGGCTCAAACCCCTCCCATTGGTGTGGTGTAGAAGTTAGGAGAAGTTGGTGCGATCTTAGGTGTCATCCTCGTCACTTGACATATGTTCAAAATTACGAGGTTCTATCGACAATCGCGCCTGTGTTGCTTCTAGTGCAACATTAATAAAACCAACCAATAAAATGTTTGAAAATATTGTTATTCTTTAAAATTTAGACATTAACTTAACGTCTTCTTAATTTAATACGCTCTTCCATCTTAAAAATAATAATCACTCACATTCTACCAAAATGTAATACGTGAGTTAAATAATAAATATTCGTTACTATTATAATTCTATATATATATATATAGGTTAAAATATTACAAAATTAATATGGTTTTCTAATATTCTATGGTGCTCTAAAATTAGACTAATATAACTTATATGCCAATGCAAATTTTGTCAAAAGAACTCCTTTCTTTTGAACTTTGTTTCATTTTTCATTTCTTTTCTCTTTCCCTAAACATATAATAAACTTTTTTTTTCATTTGTGACACTTTTCTGACTTTCCATTTCGTTTTATCTTCCAATGACCTCAAGCGTGTAATCGTCTAATCTAAGAATTATGGCCTCGGGCCTTACTCCATTCTTTGTCGAAACTTTGTCCTTAAAATTAGCTTTATTTATCACTGTTCAGGTGTTATTAAGATAACGTTGTTAATAGGTCTAAACATGTGTTTGCGCCTCGAGAAATATATATTGCACTTATACTGTTGTTTACGAGTTCAGAGATCTCAAAAAGCCTTTACTTAAAATGTATTAAATATTGCATCACAAAATTATCTAGCTGAACGGAAAATTTTGATTTCCTGTATCATCATAGGAAAAAAGAGAAACAGGAGCATTTTTATTAATTTTTTCACGAGAAGTTTAATTGAAACGAATCGGAAACCAAGGGTTTTAAAAAAAAAGCTTATCTGCTAATGCTTGTCCCATCGGAGATATCTCTGTCGTTACTTCAGGGCTTATTTTAGCTTCACCGTAAGGATATGGTAAATTCAAAAAAAATTTCTATTTGTTAAAAAAATTAATATTGTTTTAGGTTTTCAACCTTTTGATAAATTTGGAAATTGTGATTAAGATATGAAAATAATAAATTTAAAAACTATGCGTAATCTTATGTCAATCATTATAACTAAAGAGAATTAAGACATATAAGAGAATTTCTATCGTTATCGAAAAGGCTTAACAATTTAATAATCCATGAATGCAATTTGAGTTTTATTTAAATATCTTTCTTTACCACTGAATAATTTTCGTTTTGATTTGTAGAAAATACAAAAATTTTTAAAAAGGACAAAGTAAAAAGAAAAAAGAATTTTAAAAATATATATATATATTCAGTTTGGTATTTCCCCCCCTTCTGTTAGCTACAGCAGTTCTGTGGTTAAGGTCCAAAACTGTTTGGATAGCTCTTTTCGAATCCACAAGTTGGAGTTATGATTCCACCAGAGACTAGTTATGCATGTAACACTTTAAATAGACCTCAAAGTTCTCACGTGGTGTATTGTGGAAGTTAGAACAGTGGAGTGTCAATCTCAAATTCGTCTTTATCATTTAAATTAAGCTCAAAATAGAAAAACTAGTCGCAAATCTTTGGATCCTTTTCGAATAATTTTAATGTTCTCATTGTAAAACAAATGTGAATTTAATAACTATTTGAAGTTCTCATTTCACTTATACGAACTAATAATGATAGTAAAATAACTGTGCATTGTTATCATCGTTCTCAATCGTAAGGCTAAAAATGTTACTTTATTGTTTTATGCATTCATGCATTCACTATTACAAAGACAGAATTCCATCCTGTTTTATTAAATGGTGATAAAATTAAAACAGGAAATTGAATAGTATTTGAAATGAAATTGTTTAAGAGGATAAAATTTATTTATTAAGGATGTGTTCTTGAGATGTGAATTCTCTCTTTAATATCAACTGCGATCTAACATCGATAGCTTATTGTATCGAGTGCCTACTGAATCTGATTAGAAATACAAAAATATTAAAATAAAAATGAAATTACAGTTTTTAAAATTCCTGTTAATACACATCATGAGATATTTCATTGAAAATTTTTTAAATCAACGTACGATTGTTTTGCATGAGAAATTTCGGTATGCCTCGAAGAAGAATAAGAGCGTCATTCGAACACGTTTCTAATTTAGAAAGAGAAATAATGGTTGCCTATAGAAAATGAGGATTATCCGTCCGAAAAATTGGTGATTCTGTTGGACGAAATTAAGTTATAGTGGTGCGGATTCATAATCGATCGATATAGGAGGAAATGACTACTAATGGTATCTTTTGCACCCCCCGCGACCTGCCATTACACGGGAAGACAAGCATACTGTGTGTATGGCACTTAGAGATCGTTCTACCAAAGTAGGAACCATATTACAACAAAATCGGCCAAGATGCACAACATTAGGTGTCCGAAAGTTCCATTCAATGTCATTTGATGGTACAGTGGAATATCCGCAAGGCGATGATTACTGTTATCACTTTTGTTTCGAAACCACTGGCATTTGTGTGAAAACCATTGGCGGACATTATCTTCACAGACGAATCGCCCTTCAGCCTGCAACATCACGATGGTCGAGTAAGAATCCAGAGATACCTTAGAGAGAATTTGCTTCACGGTTGCCTATGCATCACCATACTAGTTCTACATCCGGTGGTATAATGGATTCTACATCTACAATCCACCCTCCCATGGCGCATTGCCAGTACAAGACCAGGTAGTTTTATAACCCTTACTTTCAGAGATTGTCTGTGGCCATATTACAGCAAGACAATGCGCTACCACACATGGCAAGTAATCTTCACTCATCAGATTATGTTGCTGTCCTCTCTCTCTCTCTCTTTAGCCTACCTCTTCTCCTAATTTATCACCAATTGAACGCATTTGTCCAGATATTGGAGGACGACTGGTCCGACATTTACCACTTGCTGTCACACTGAATCAAGTTAGGCAGCATGTGGAAGCAAAAAGTTTGATCACATCCATACCAAACATCAAAAGCTTTTTTCATTCAAAGCCAAAGTGTGTATTAATGCCAGCCGTAGTGGCAACACTTAATAGAGATTTCATCCGTCTTCCTGCAGAAAGCTATATTTCTTATAATTTCTTTTGTTCTGTGTATTATCTCTCTGATTAATAAATTTTATTTTGTTATCTCTTGTCCTTCTTGGTATTTTATTTTTGATAGTCAGTAGCGTGTACACACACACACACACATATATATATATATATGTAATGATTTAACTTAATTCACATTAATTTCTCACTTAAATAATTTAATTTACTAAATTTGCCCATTCTCTCCTTTAAACGATAATGTTCATTCGTATTTCCTGATACAATTCCTATTCTTTTTAATTAATTCAATCACGCGTTCTAAAAAAATTGCTGACAATGCTCTCTTCCCATCGGAACAGACCTGTAGGGATGATCCCTACCAGACTTTAAGTCTATACTTATCTTCCCTGGAAGTCAATCCATTCAGACAGTTTGGACTCTGACGTTTAATTGAATTTTCCCTCATATAAATAACTAGCAAAACACAGCGAAATACGCTCTCTTCTTATTGCTCTTCTTATGCTTCCCTCTCTGATGATCATCTGAGATTTGTAAG
The DNA here is from genome assembly GCA_019974015.1 of Nephila pilipes. Classification (NCBI taxonomy): domain Eukaryota; kingdom Metazoa; phylum Arthropoda; class Arachnida; order Araneae; family Nephilidae; genus Nephila; species Nephila pilipes. The sequence continues at coordinate 135,487 of BMAW01039458.1, read as the reverse complement.
GTAACTTCACTTCGGCCTTTGGTGGCCGAAGTCCGACTAAAGTCTGCTACAATAATTAAATAAATGTATTTCGGCCATATATGGACTGATTCATTAATATTGATCAAATTATGTTACATTTAGTCGACAGGATCGTTATTACAAACTTCGTACTATAAAAAAGTGATTTATTTCCTTTTGAGCCATTTATTACAGTGTATATATTGACATAATGAGGAGTACGTGAAAGTGATAAATGATTAAGTTGTTTTAATCAATTGAATATTTCCGTCACACAAAAAATTTCTATCACACTTTGCTAAATGGTTTATAGAAATTAAATATTAAAACTATTTTTTAATGCTAAATGGTTTGTAGTTTCATACGTTAAAGTGAAAATTTGCAAATTTAATGAATGCTTTGAAAACTTAAAATTATATTTGTCTAGTAGTATGAATATATATATATATAAGATGAGTTTAAATATGGGATAGAAAGAGTTCCATGCGCGGTACGCTTTTTTAACGTAACGCTAAAGCACCCTTATTACATACGAACTGTAGCTGTTGTTATCAGTATCTTAAATCATTAAGCTGCATTATCAAAACCAAAACATCATTGAACAAAAAAGAATTAAAAAAAAAAAGAATGTACATATTCACGGTCAATTTATCTTCAATGCAAGTTAATACAATATGTAGTACATTTCCCATAATGATGTATATCTTCAAGGTTAATGGAAACAAATACGCCTGAAGATACTGAATTGAAATGCGCGAGTCAGTAATTATATAAAATCACGCGAGAACAGCATGTATCCGATATTTTCCTATTTATAAAAACTGATGCGTTCATTTTCAGGAACAAAATGCGATTTTATTTTTAATTTAATTCACAATGAAAACTGTTCAGTTTTTATTGAAAAGAATTGAAATAAATATAGTAAAGAAGATATTGACGAAAAATATTAAAATTCAAGAGCAAATGATTTACATAAAATGTCAAGAGTTCTTAAGTGTTAATATTTAAAATAGATGCTTCTTAGATTTCCGAGAGAAAACAAACCGTTATTCATCAAATAAAGTTACAGCAATTATTCGTGTAATATATTTGTGATAATGTCTTAGGGACTACTTCCAGATAACAGTGATAAACAAAAATATTTATTGTCTAATCAAAATATCAATTTATAACTCGCTAATGCGTGTGTTGCGTACGAAAACCCTTTTCTCATCCTTACACTTTTTCAATATTTTCACCATTAATTTTATAACATTACAATACAATATGTTAAATAATATTTCAGTAACACATTATTTGTTAGTTACATTGAAATGTTTGTAATTAAGTTAAAGAGACGACACAACAACACAAATAAGGTTTTCTTCAAGTTCAAATGCATAATTTAGTGTCATTTTCAGTTACTCCAGCATTTCTTTTTACTCATATGACACGAATTTTTTTAGCGCGTACGACAAAAAATATTTTTTCAAGCAAACACTTATTTCTAATTGATTTATGAAATTTAATCCACGGAAAGACAATAACAATTGTCAGTCTGTCAATACTTTCAAAATTTTTAATTTACCAAAATTATTTTCGTCGAATTCTTAGTTATCTCTATTTAGTACTTTAAAACATATTTAAATTACATGATATTAACTACTTTCGCATCATAATTTTTATTAATTTTATAAATTATTACAATTTTTTATGCAGAATAGTTATTAAACGTGAGTGTTGCTGTTTCATATGAAAAGGACTTTTTTTCAAGTCAACCATCTAACATGGGTCGCCGTGAGTCTTGATATCGGTATAAGAAGTTATATTGATTGATTGTTAAAGAAAGTATTGATTGTAGAAGAAACAGAAATCGAAATTTTATTTTCAAGTATTCTGGTATTCAAAATTAAAATAATTTTTCCATTTTGGTTGAATCTGTTTGGAAGTACAGAACAGATTTTAATGAAATTATATATACCCATAGATTGATACATAATAATAAAAAAAAGCATACTACATTTATGGAACACACGCATAATCATGTGGGCGGCTCATTGAACAAGAAAGTCTAAAAAAGAGGTTAAAATACTAAACAAAGTAGGAATTAAAAGGAAGTATGGTCCCCTCCTCAGTTATACAATTTTCACAGGGAGAGTTTAGTTTAGTTTAGTTTTTATTAACGTCGCACTAGAAGCAACACGTGGGCTATTGGCAACAGACCTCATAATTTTGAACCTCGGTCAAATGAGGAGTACGATATCTGAGCTGGCACCCCCTCTCCTAACTTCCTCACCACGCCAACGGGAAGACTTTGGGCCCCTAAAGATTTGACGTGAAGCAGCCTCGGGTAAACTTCAGAGGCCAAGACTCGAACCCGCGACTGAACGAAAACCGCCGGCCACGAATCCGAAATCATGACTACTAGGCTGCCGCGGCCAGTCACAGGGAGAATTAATGCTGGATATGATACATTTTAGAAATCCCTGAGGCAGTCTTTTTCGCTCTTATCAACGCTGTTTGCAGGTCCTGGAAGTTCTTGGGAGGACAAAAAGCGATGTAATGACCCTCCCAAAAGCATCCAAATATGCTCAACAAGATTTAAGTCTGGAGATCTGGCTGGTTATTATCTCCCCTCCCCTTTCAGAACATCCATTCCATTTAACATGAAAAAATAAAGTTTTTAGTATTTTTAAAAAGTTATCATCGTTAAAGAAATTTGGTTGATAATAATGAAGTAATAGAGATTTTACCTTCAAATGTAAAAAAGGAGCCAAAAAGAGCAACAAAAAGGTTTTTAAATATTTTATTTTTAATTTATTCAAATTATAAATCTTAATACCTCATTAATGAACAGCAATTACCAAATGGAATTATTTATTTAGTTATTACTTCAAATACTCTATACTTCTTAGAAGACGGGAATATTTTTTTTATTTTCTTACAAGATGAATATTTGATTACAAAACAAAAATGTAGTAAATTAATTGGATGAATTACAATTTTTTAGTTTGCATAGTTGTAATAATGTATTGCAACAGATATATTACTTGGAGATTACTGTTGTGAGCCTGCAAGGCGAGAGTGATGTTTCCTATCAAAGTTACTCTCATAAATGAAAATAGACTTAAATTTTACAAAGGTTTCATCGGATACTGAGAAAATGACCTCCCTCGACCTTGGTGGCTTACCTACAATCTTGCCGACTTTTGCGGTGCAGTAAAAGTTCTCAAAAATGCTAAAAATTTCTCAACATATGTTTTTTGAAGAGGAGTTATGGAGTTTCCCTGAATTTTTCCAGTGGTGTCACACTTGGCTTGAACAGCTATAAATACGCGGAGATGCAAAGTCTGAACGAATCTGACGGAATCTGACGGATCTGTCAAAATTAGCTTTTGGAGCCTACCTTTGAAATGCAAAATCAATCATTCTTTGGAGATCTGTCCGAAGTACAAAATAGTAGGCTGTCAAGCGGAACGTTATTGAGAATGCTTTAACTGTTATTGTTACTGATTTATTATCTGTTGGATTGCTAATTTGTACCAGTGGTGCTACCTGCGTTCCGTCATTTCCTGAATATTTGCGAATAAAGTATCATTCTCCATTATCCTCCTTGTTGGACTGTTTTCACTAAACACCCACAGGAAAAGTTTTGTAACACTGGGGTCAGAAGTGGGTTTTCCTGAGTGAATGGCAGTGATTCGCTTTCGGAAAATGTCATAGAGAAGCAATTTAGAACACGATTGGACACATTTAAAGCATGACAAGAAAGCTTGGTGAAGAAAATGATGGCCGGACAGGAGTTAGTGGACAGCCGGATAAGAAAGCTTGGTAAATAAAATGACGTCGGAAATGAAATCCTGGTTCGAGAAAAGGAATGCTGAAGCCGATTATAGAGTTGAATCCTTGGAAACTTCCAAGAATGGTACTACAGAAGAGTCTGAAGAAAATTCTATTGAAGAAGCAAAAGTAGAAAATAGAACTACTTCGGTGGAGAAGAGCAAGCAGAGAAGGAGAGAAAAAATGGAAAAGCTTTTCCCAAGGAAACAAATGAGGCTAAAGAAGCCCAGGTAGAGGCTGATGAAGCCAAAGTGGAAAGAGGAGGTAAACGTTAAATCCGAGTTGTGAAAAGAATGATTGAAGAATGAATCAGAGGAAGATATCGAAAATGAAGAGGATTCAAAGATTCAACGAGATCTGAAGAACTGGCAGCTCAGAATATTCTATAAGGGAGCTTACTTCAATAATTCTCAGAGGCAAGCCCCTAAGGATGTTGGAAAGTTAGATGGACTGAATGTTTTGAGAATCATCAAAGTAGAACCTGTGGAATATGCTTGGAATCATACTGGGAGGGAAGGAAGTTCAACTCGAGTCCCCAGGGTTCAGAAGATGCTTTGCGATTTTTCATTATCCTCCCTGTTGGCTTGTTTTCACTATACCTTTACAGAAAATTTTTTTGTGACAAAAGTCATTGTTCAGTAAATTAACTTGTATTTTATGTCAGTACTTTGTACATCAATTCAAAAATATGAATCGTTATAAATAAAATCTAAATACATTTTTTGCTAATTTTTTGCATAAAATTTAAGAAAATATATATTCTATTTAGGTTTTTTTTTCAGTTTCTATTTCTTATTGTTATTTTCGTAACATTTAACATGACATGAACTCGAAGTAGGATAAAAGGGTGCATTTTTCATAAATTAAAAAGAGTACAAAAAATCGTTGCCATTTTTTTATGTTTCACATTATAAATGAAGTTAATTTTGCTTCGGTAAAAATTACCATTTAAGTTTTTAGATATAAATAACACGAATGAAAAGAAAGTTATATCTCAATGGGAGAAAATAAGCTGCATCTAAAAGAAAACTTATGCATTTGGATTAAATAAATGGAAAAATGAGGGGGAAACCAAATTTTCTCTTATAAATAAAATATAAGTTTATTTCCTGAAATGATGCGCATGTGAATACATATTTCCATTTCGTTTAAGACCTATTTATCTTATATATTTTGCATTTAAATATCTTTAAAAATCTCTGTTGGATAAATTTCTGATAAGAGATTTATTCTTACTTCTTCTTAAAAATAAACTAAAACACTGTACTTCTTGTTTTCATTTAACGTTTTCTATTCCTTTTTTAATGTAAAACTGGTAATATTTCAAATATTTTCTACAAAGAAATTGCGTGTTCCCCAGCATTAAACTATAGTCTTATCAGGAAAAGATAGCATTATTCACACATAAATACACACCTCAAATGCTTTATCATGCAATCCTTTGTATCCAAGTGGATACCCTTCATGTTTCAAACAAATTAAAAACACCTCCAAGTAATATAAATTCCTAACTTTCCTCGCTTGATTTCAAAAAAGCAAATTAATAATCTTTCCTTCGGTTCGAAACCTCAGCATTCCAAACTAATATGCAAACGATATTCCGAGGCTCAATTAGTAGAAAAATAACGGTGATAGCAACAGGAAGTAACAAACTGGGAATCCTTTGAAGAATGACTAGGGGCAGTGGCTCGTAGATAAAAGGAAAGTGGTTGCAAAAAAGCTGTTGGAACAAAAATGAAGAATGATGATAATAATGACGGGGGAGAATCCTTATTTCGTTAAGATCCGGAAAGGGAAGTGGAGGTGAAATCTGCTGTCGTAAAGATGCTCCAAAAAATTGTAACGAAACGAAGGAAAATGGAGCAGATGGGTTCGAAAAGAAGCCAGGCCACTTGTCGTAAATGACAGATAATTAATTGTTTTGAATAGACGTTGAAACAGTTTTGTGAAGGGGTCTATTTTAGAATTTTGCTTGAAAAAATTGTATTAGAATCAAAACAAAGAAAGAGACCCACCTTTTTCTATCTATATTCTAGATACAGTTGAGAATCTTGGATACACTCAATTCAAGTGTTCCAGTTTTTCTAATTTTGTAAAGAGATATGAATTGTAAAAATATTTGTCTGGTTTTTATTATTTTTATATATGAAATATTTTAGAATTGTTCAATAGTTTTTTTTCCTTCATATTTTAAAACTAATGTTTTAATGAAAAACAATACGAAATAATTCAATACAAATGAGTTTTATTTCAAAATGTCTAATTTTTAAATTTTAAGGGTAAAATTTTTTTTTGGAGTTATTTAGGTAAAAGATAGTTACTTATGTAAGGTAATTCAAGTAAATCAAAAAGCTCAAGCAAGTGCTTAAATTCTAATTAAAAAACAATTCTTGAACATTTGATGTTTTACAAACACGCTGCTTCCATAGCTTTCTTTTTATTTTCTATTTTTCTCAAAATATTTTTATGTAATTTTAACTTCTAAGAATTTCCTTAAAATTACAATTATATCATTAAATATACATAATTATGCCAGAAGAATAAATAAAGATTTCTCAAACTCTAGTAGACATCTCTTGTAACCTTCACGTGTACGTGTGGATTTTAAGATGCTGTTATAAATAGATGAATATACTTAATTATATAACTGTTTACCCTATTAATAAAAATAGTATTAGTACTTATATTTATGAACTGAGTATTTAAAGAAAAATTTAAATTTTGTGAACAATGCTTTAGTGAAAAAAACGAAAAAATGAATAATTTCTTTTTATATTTCATAACAGTTAAATCAGAATATACATAAAAATTGTTTCAAAAAGGATATTCCATAAAAAAAAAAATTAAATTGCTTTTTCTTAGCTCAATACAAGGCAAAAATTATATATTTTCTAAATATTATCTTTTCATGAATATAACTTATAATACATTGTTATTTAGCATACGTATAGGTATAACATCTGTACAAAGTTTGGAATACAAGAGGTTTTGAATAATTCACATTATTTGCAGAGTTATTGTTTAATCGAAATAACACATGTTTTTTAAGAAAATTTCTCCTTCCTTATATAGTGAAATGTGAATAAATTAACTTATAAATAATACATTATAAAACTCCTATTCCAGGCTCGCAAGAACAATATGAAAAACACTTATACACAATTCTTATTAAAATGTACGAAAAAACATTTGACTTTTCACCTTTTAAAAATTGTAACTGAACTAAAAATTGAATTCTTCGGAAAATGGGCTCAAAGTCTTAACTTTAAATCTATATCTTATATAGAAAAAACGAAGATAAGCATACCAAATAAACTTGACCCCCCCCCTATTTTTATAAGTCATGTGTTCTTTCTTTCCTTCTCTCCCTCTCTCTTTTAATTTGATTTTCTTGCAGGACTAGTCTATTTTTCAGTAATTTTTGCGGATGTTTATGAATGTCGTTTGATGTCAGCAACATGAATAACGTCAATGCTCTAAAAGGCTTCAACTGAATCTGCCCGGGAATTACATCTATGTATTTAATATTTTTAGTACTCTCTTATAACTGCTATTATAATTTATAACAGATATATATATCCTCAAAGAAAATGTTTCACAGTCGACGCAAACATTTTCCAGAACTAATATCCACAAGCAGCAAGTGACATTTTGTTTTTTGCGTAGACACTTTTTTTAACAAATTTTTGATCACTTATATCGAAGTAGATTTAATGGAATTAACAATGGTTTCAGGAGGGCTTTCTTTTAAAAAATTGTCTGATATTAATGTACTTTTAATTTCATTCTTATGTATTGTAGCTATAATGTAAGATGGTATTATAAAGAGAAAATTTCATATATATTTTAATGGATAAATAAAACAAATCGATATTTACTCCCAAATTCGAGTTTTTGACGTAGTCGAATAACAAATGAAGTTAAGGATGCGTGCTTGAGTGCACGTAAGTAGGCTACCCTAATTCGCATGCGTGATTTATTTCTTGTTTGCAGATTATATCAATTGCCAATAAGCGAGGAAATGTAAGTGAGCGTCGACAGATTTTCTTTATATCAAAAAATGACAGAAAAACTTAAAGAACTGTATCAAAGTTTATGTGAGAGACTTTTGAATGCCCTCTTCTTCTTTTTAGAATAGTTTTCCTGTCAAAATAACCAAGCTTTACAAAAGATTTAGCGCATTAGAGTTGTCCAAATTTTCTTGTCATTTTGTCAAAGTTGAAACTCGACGCACTCATTCATATTTTTTCACTCTCTGGTGATATGTCGACCACTGATTGCTTCTATATGCAAAGGAGGGAGGGAACCCATGCATACGCTTATGCATGCGCATTAGGATCGCCTTCATACGTTATCCAAACAACACCTCCTAGGTTCATTTATTTACTCTCGGAAAAATTATGGTTGAATATTTTTTGAATACAGTGATATACTTACCCATAAATCCCCCTCCTCATGGTTTCATGGGTAAACCCACGAAAGTCATATATACATCCACCAAAATATTTATCTCATAAGACACTTTTGAAGTATACCATTTCATTATGTGAAATTTTTTGAACTAGTTTGACTTTCTTATATATTAATCTCCAACTTTAAGATGGCCGCAGTTATCTAGTGATCATGGTCTCGAACTCACGGCCGGCGTTGTTACCGTCGATTCTTGGGTTCAAGTTCTGATGGGACTAAAGACTCGCCATGCAGCGGAGCTGAAATCTTATGAGGTCCCAAGTCCTCCCGTTCGAGTTGAGTGGAAATTTGGAGAGAGTTGTACGTGCTCAGGAGTCATCTTCATCACTTGAAAGAAGTACAAAATTACGAGGTCCGTCGCTATTAGCTCCCGTGTTGCTTCTAAGTGCGTTAATCGTAAACAATGAATAAATCCTTTAATTTTAAATGGTATGAGTCTTAAAATTCAAGTAATATTTTTTGATATCGGAAGGAAATTCTTAATTTTTTGAAGTATAAAATTTTTTTTATACAAAATAAGAAATTTTATAGGTTTAGAGAAATTAATAAAATGAAATAATAGTGAAAAAATTTAAAAGATAAGACAACATTTTTAAAGTTAGAATAGGGTAAAGATAAGATTAAAAATACTTTAAAAATCCTAAATAATTTTTCCCCCATTTTATTTGTATACACTTTAGGGAAAATATTACTAATAAACTTCAAAAAATAATTAATATACTAAAACTTTCAACCAATTTTTCCTCAAATTTCGAAATTTTTTCCTCCATTTGATTATATCGATATTTTTACACGGAATTTGGATTCGTAGCAGGGCGCTGAGATTCTCATAAAAGAAGCTATGATAATATTTAATGTCAAAATTTTCTAGTTGTTAAGCATTATGACATACCTGCTTTAATACAACCATATAATCTAAAAAAGAATACTAATAAATAAAGATACATATTAAAATAGTGAAAATTTACAGCGGCATTGAATTAGTCTTTTTTGAAGTAGCAAAAAGGAATTAGTAACAAGTATACATTATTCTTATTATGCATCCGCAAGTGGAATGATATGATATAAATAGTAAATAAAAATTGTAAAATTATCATTACCTGCTATTTTACACCAGAGTTAAAAGTTAAAAAAAAATAAAGGGGGGAGAAAAATTACAAAGGTATTTAAATTAAAGTAAGTAAAGCTTAAAAAGTGATTTAGACTTCACAACAGATCTTAAACCAGGTCCAACACAAAAGGTTAAAGGCAGGAGTAACTGACAAGAAAAGGCTAGTGATGCTCGCACATTCCAGTCTTCGAGAGAGAAAGAAAACGTTATATCAAGGATCTTTGAGAGACCAACCAGCTTTGATGAGAGAGATTGATTACATCGAACTCTGAAATCTCCAAGAAGCTCCAGACATTACAATTACTTGTTCTAATATAACTTCATCTGTATTGAGAGACTGCTTAAGATAACACATGATATAAACAATTTTATGAGCATATTTGGTTTGATCTCCAGTTTCCTTCTCAAAAATTTACAGACTTCTCTCTTCTTTTACCTAGTAGAACGTGATTGAGATCTCAAGCCTCAAATAACAATTTTAATGGCCAGAAACAAAATAGATGGACGAGCGTTTCAAAATGATAGCCGTCATTATCCGCAAAGATGAGGCTGTTTTTTTCATAACTAGGTTGCTATGAAGGAACAGCTGTAAGCAACATATATTTATAAAACATTGAATTTATTACATCTACTAATCCTATACTATGCATTTGATTTTTTTCATTCATCAATTTCTTCTTTAATGAATATTTAAAATATGTTATGTTGTATAACTGTTAAAATATGGGTATTATTCAAAAAGATTTTAAGCATAAAAAATTAGTAGCATTCCTGGAGTCATATTTTTGGCTTAAAGTATTTCAGAAATCTTTTTAATATCAAACAGGAAAATGCATTTCAAAAGTAATGTCTTCTTTCAGGACAACCATCTTTCTCATTTGGATTAAAACTCCAATACATCTTTGCTGCCAATGACTAAATTCTTTGAAAAATATTTATTCACTACGCCTGTATTTTCTTGATTTTTCTTAGTTTAATGTTTTGGATTCTCTTGAATGATATTATAATTCCTAAACCTGATCAGAATTAATTGAATTATCAATGACCGAGTTTAATTCATCGAATAAGATATAGGATCATATAAATTTCAATTAAGAAGTATTTAATGACGTTTTTGTATTTTTCAAAGAAAATCATACACTAAATTATTTCACTTTGTCTTTTGTAAATGAACATTTATTCTCCATTTTCTTTAGTGCATTGCTTACTTGTGAAATATTTTCATTCATTAACATTTTTTGAACTTAAAAATTATCTAACATGCTTAAATAATTTCATTTTAGACATCATTAATAGACATCAATGTTCTAACCAACTGATATTTAATCTTAGCTATTCAAACAGATATTTCCCTAACATTATTTTTCACGCGCTTTTTTACTTGATAAGAATTGGAATATGCAAAATAAATGGAAAATGTAACGTATTGGAAGATGTGTGAAAATAAATTATTTAATTAAATATCAAATTATTCGGATGCTCGATCTTATTCGGTTCTTTCTTTTAATATATTTCCAACAGCATTTCTTAAAGTGTTTGAATAGTATAGATTTAAAAAACAATATTTAAAAAAATATATTAGATTCTTTCCAAAATTAATTTTTTGGAAGTTCATATGCTAATGACTTGCAATAAGTTAATTAAATTAAACTACGACTGTATATTAAGAATGTTAAATACATTATTAAAACTTTCAGTATTCTAGCTTAATTACACAGAGTATTTATAAATATGTTTAATAACTACAACTTACACGGGCGATCGCAATTCTAAAATAAATGCAGGAAGAAAAGTAGCCTCATAAATTGAAAGTTGAAGTAATAATATTGAATAAAGTGCGAAAACTTTCCTTACGATTTCATATTTGACCGGTATATAAATAATTTCAGTTACGATATATGATTGTGCAATTTCAGAGGAAACTTATCGCAATCGAATGCCACAGTAGCTTGTATTTGTATAATAAAATAGCACTAATTTATTTTAAATCTATAAGGCAAAATACTAGAAATTTAAGATAGTATATTTTAAAAAAAGAGGAATAATTTTGCAAATTATAACGTTGGTCTGATTTAAATATTATTCAATTTTTATCAGCTTCGGAAATAGTGTTGGAGTCAAAAGTAAAATTATCGAAGTATATTTTACTCTCACCTAAGCTATATCATAACATTATAGTAAATTTAAATTAATCTTAATTGTAGATAACATCAGAAAATGTAGCTATGATTTATTAAAAGTTGAAGTATAGCTCTTTAATAATCAGATAATATTATTTTTGAAAATTAATGAAAAGCAGCCAATGTGAAATTCAAAAGAAATTCTTATTCGTTTAAGACGCCACATTTAACTATTCAAGAAATTGCCCTCTCCTCTCGTCTCTTCCCTATATCAACGAATCCAAATTATCCATAGGATTCTATAGTGGTAACCTTTAGCACAGAAATCTCAAAATTGATCATTCAAATATTTGTATTGTTTTTATCGTGCTCGTAGATAATGCAAAGTACACATTGGGTAGTCTCAAAGGCTTGAAAGACGGCAGCTCCAAGATCAGGTGCTTTAAGGCTCCCGTCTACCCGCCATTTTGATTTCGTCAGCTTAATGTTAATCCTATGGAATTTCGACTTGAACTCTCACATCTTTACTATTTGACCTATTTGAATGCAATAAAGTGCATCTGAAAGAGCAAAAAATAATGAATGCTTCTGTGGAATTACTTTTTTCCTCCGATTTTTAAAAATATTTGAAAATATTCCTTAAAGACCGGAAAACTCAAAAACGAATAATTAAAATAAGAATAAAAATATTTTTAAAAATCTTAGGAAAAAAGTAATTCCACAGAAGCATTGATTATTTTTTGCTCTTTCAAATGCACTTTATTGCATTCAAATAGATCAAATAATAAAGATGTGAGAATTCAAGTCGAAATTCCATAGGATTAACATTACGTCCACGAAATCAAAATGGCGGGTAGACGGGAGCCTTAAGTCTGTAGAGAAATTCCTATGGAGATAAACAGGTGTGCGAAGCTATATGTCAATTTTAAGAAAGTATGGTAAAACTGTTGGGCTGTTATAAATGTACTGTGGTATCATTTGAGTATCCGGATGATTTCTATAATTGTAATAGGTTCTTGTGTTATTTGAGTAAATGTTCATGCTTTGTTGTGATTTGTTCTGAGTCTTGCTATTGTGGCTATCTATTAATCTGGAGTTATTAAGATTATATTTGGAGTTTAATCAGAGGCTGGCTCAACAGTCTACACTTAGACACAGCATTTGCAGTTGTCTAAGTGTAGACTGTTGAGCAAATTGTAGACAGTAGAAGTAAGTTGTCTAAGTGTAGACAGTAGAAGTAAGTTGTCTAAGTGTAGACAGTAGGAGATGTCTGGTTCATATATAGAGCTGACTTGGCTAGCACATGAATGCTCATTCAGGGCCGTCTATAGTGGCATGTGCAGGGATCCATTGAAAGTCTCAGAATTTTCCTTTATTGTAGAGTTGTTTAACCTTCCAGCACGCGCCTACACAAAATTCAGGGCAGATACAGTTTTCAAAATACTACATTCGCCCAAAGACACTGGCATATTTCAAAACAATTTCTATTCCAACTTCCATGCACTCCCAACAGAATGGAATGGATCAGGCGTAGTTCAAAGGCAACATTTCAGTTTAAATGTGACTTTTGAGCTATCGGTTATTCTTTCGTAAAATTTATTACATGCGTAGGCTCGTTAAACTGAATGTGAAAAAAAAAAAATTAAGTAAGTTTTTATTATTTTATTTTAATTTGTGTGTGACCCTTTTTTGATTTTTGTTTCCGAGAGAAAAAAAAGGCAGTCATATTAGTCATATTAGCATTTATGGAAGGTAACAAGTGTCTTAGATACACATGCAAACGTCATTTTATAACATAAATTATATGTATGGAATGCACTATGGGCTGTGGCCTTAAGGAAATTTCTCTGTAATCTAAAAAAACAAATAAAAAAAAATCTTTATTATTAAATATTTGTTACGAGTCGTTTATTTGCTTGATGTGTGTTTCATAAATGGAGATTTATTTGCAGAAATAGGTAATGTTAATTTATACTTGTTCCTATCGAGATAAGGTTGTGCTTTTTTCCTATTATACTTAACACTTTCTTTTTGTAAACATCATAACTAACTCAGTTCTTAAAAAATCTTAATTTCTAATAAAATTTTAAATTACTATGATGGAATATACTTTTCTACAAGACTAACTCAAGTGTTTAAAGACAACTTGTCTTTATTTGAATACAATACATCTCTTTTACTTTCCCACAATGAGATTCCTTTTTTTTTTTTTTTTTTTTTTTTTGTTTCGCTTAACAAGTCTGTTATCAAGATTCAATAATTCGTGTCATTTTTGAGTGCAAATAAGAGAAAAACAGCTGTCATAAAAATACTACGTGCTCTCGCTTATGTTAAAATCCAAAGAGCGCTGCCTTGAAGGTTAAGTGGATCACGTTGTATGTGAGTGTCGTTACACTATTTTTAGCTGTCTCTAGAGCATATTTTCAATGCGTGGATATCCGTCGGTTGAAACTATGTGGAAGTTCGTTAGGTAAAAGTTGGGAGCTTCTTTGATTGTAATTAGATCATTAATAAAGTTTGAGATATAATAGAAATAGTAATAACTTTCTGCGATATTTTTTTCTCCGCCTTAAAATGAAGTTATTACCAACAACTCCTTCTATAGAAGAGGAGTATAATAACTTCGAGAGAAGCTGGGCTTCTACCTGTTGGTCCGCGGAAGGTATTTTATTTTCCTTCAACCACTCACTGTGGAAGATCCAATGCAGGCATCCCTCCATTGGTCACCTGATGGCTACAGGCTCTCCAGAGGGGATATTACAATAATTATTTCTTTGTTACGGAAAAATCCAGTAATTATGATGGTTTGAAGAACCGTCATATTCAATAGCCAATAAATCCTATAGTGAAATTAGGAGCTGTGGTATATACAAGACATCTTGAGGCCACATATGTTATGTTTCATAGCAGGAATTATAGCAGTATAATGCTATCTCATACACAGCAATGATTTCCCAATAAAACCTCTTCTATCTTAATTTATTTCATTAGTCATAGTGATGATCAGATTTTTCTCCTATTGAAACGCCAGTTCCATTAGTTTTTGAGTGTTAATTGCTGATAAAACATTGTGCCCCATGCCCCCTACTCAGCAAGCATGGATGTAAAAAATTACCAACAAGGTATTATAACCATCTAACTATAGTGCTTTTTTTTGGACTAAGCTTTAATTAGTATGTAGAGACCATAACACATACAAGTACGAGGGTGATTAAAAAAGTACTTGTACTTTACAGATGACATAATTAAGGTAAATTCTTGTCTCTATTAAGCGCTGTTATCTGTTAAAGCAAGTCGAAACTAATTTGACATTGATTCATAAGTTAGTTTTGATTTAGTAGTTATTTGCTACCAAATCAAAATTTGAATGCTGCCAAATTGTCGACGTCATTTTGCGTCCAGTTGTCACCGTCGATGAGACCTGGATACATCATCCCGCACCGGAAATCACGCAAAAATCAAAACGCCCGGTGAATATTTTCCAAGAAAGGCGAAGAGGGCCTTATCAGCCGGAAAAATTATGACGAAGAATTTTTGAGGTGAGAAAGGCGTCATGTTCATGAATACGAATAACTGAGACTTAGACAGCAGTCTATTGAGTCGTGATGCTTACTAAAAACAAACCATTTTCGATACTGCGAGCTCCATCTCTTGGAATTTCTAAAGACTCATTGAATTACCCTCGTATTTTAATTAACATACTGCGCATGTTAATTGAAATCTAGCCTTCATTTATGGTGTGTTATTTTGCTTATTTATTTCATCAGTGAGTTCAATTTTAAACAATATTTCCAAGATGAAGAAAATTATGTTGAATCAAATTTTATTGGAAAAAGGAGGAGTTTATGTTATACTTTTTTTTTCTAAAAAGTACGCTTATGTTACCTATTTCATATTGTATTCGTTTTCCAGCTTCGGTCATTGTTTTTTTACTGGTTCAAGAAATAATTCTATCCTGTTAACACTGCAATATCTCGATCCTTAGTCATTCAATATCAAGATTTTTTGCATTTCACAAAACATTTAGTAAGGAATTTAACAGCGTTTTGTAAATGATTTTTTTGATAAAAACATAACAATATACAACATCTGACAATCTGACAACAATGATGATAATGAAAATAATAAAGAAAATGGGAAAACAGAATACTTATCAGCAAAAGTAATCGCTAATTTGAAAATATTTTTGCCTGTATGAGAAAATTAATACTCAAATTTTGAAAAACTGATAAATATTTCTAATGCTAAAACGGGAACTTATATCCAAAAATAAAAACATGTTTTACATGAAACAATATTTTTAGGATCAAGAACAATATGAGGGTATTTAAATTAATTCTCTTAAAATTTTAGTTTTGAATTACAGCTCGATTTTCTTACAGTGTTTTCCCCTCGCTATTCTGAGGGTAGATATGTAAAATCATTGTAAGTAATGAAACTACCAATAATAACATTTCTAAATCGTAATTTCCTCTATCTATTACATTTTACTATTGTTAAAAAGGGGGCTAGGTGATCCTAAATCTAATTTTCTTTTTCGATTAGTATTTCATTACTTTCTTATGATAATTTCATTAAAATGCACTAGTGTAAAATTTCCACAAAATTCAAATCGCTACCTAATAACACATTACCTTACTCCACCATATATTGTTATTTTTTTTGTACTTTTTTATGTATTACTATGATGAAATTTTGCTATGCAGAGATAGATATCCCATTGCAAAAAAAAATTTAAATCTTACAGAAAATTACAGATCTCCTTGAAACCATCTGATGACTAATAGATTGCGTCTGCATTAAGTTGAAAATTCCATTTACAATCAATCATCCTTTGTCCAAATTTTCTTGCTCTTCTTCCGTCCAAATCTCTTTATTCCTTTTACTAAATTCATTTCAAATATAATTTTCTCTGAACGTTTAACGTTTAGTACAAATTTCCGTCGTATTCTTATAATATTGTAACATTTTTAAACCCGTACTTCCTGAAAGCCTTTTTAAAGCGTAAAATAAAAGCTCATTGGCTTTACAAATGTTTTCAAACAAAGAAATAATTCGAAATTTCTTTTTTTCCCTTTCCTAATTGCGATGCACTCTTCCAGAACTTGATTTATGCTTTACATGTTCAAATTGTTTAATTTCGTTACATTTAATACATGTATTTGTAGTAAATAAACTTCTTTTCCTTATGACCTATTCCGATATTTGCGCCTTTAAGTGTAAAATAGTAGATTTTTTGTTGTTGCAATCAGAGTATCCAGTGTCTTTTTTATCTTGATTTTTGTTTGGAAGATGAATATTTTACAATTTTACAACTGAAGTCTGAAAATGAAGTTAACTCCTACAGCTGTAACATCATTCATACAACAGGTAAAAGCTAAAACTATTTCGAAATATTAGAAAGACAATATATATATATATATATATATATAAGTGTTATCTTTGAATATTTAGGTGCAACTCTTTTAGCAAAAATTGAGTATTTATTATTTGTTGGTATAATTCTTATTCATGAATTCGTGTCGAACCGTTTATATTATTTGGCATTAAATGTTTTCGATTGAAAAAAAAAATATGAATTTGTTGTAAAGTGTCCCCAAAACATATGGTCTCACATAAAATATAAATTCAAATTTTTCATGCTGCTATTTCAGTGGATAGGAAAAAAGAATTGAATTTAAATTTCTATTCAACCCAAATACAGCCACTTAAAGGCAAGCCTAAATTTACTTCAGGTTTTCTCACGTGTTTTGTTTAGGAATTAAAATAAACGTCACAAGTCTCGCAACCTTTTTTTGACCTTGTATTCCAAATACGAACTTTCACACACATGAGTTTGTTTCAAATAATATATGACTGACAGGCCTTTTATCCGATAGAAAACTCATTAGCCAATTATAGCGAATAACGTCAACACCCCGCTCGACCCCGAAGTATTATACCAAGAAAATCCACCAGACTAAAAAAAGTATACTTTTAAATGAAATGTAATCGATTCCACTTCCTTTTACTCACTTCATTTGACACTTATAAAATTCTTCTGAAGTCATGATGCGAATATTTACATCTCCCAACCAATTTATTTTTAAATCAACTTCTTTAAAAGATATCTATTTTCTATATTTCAAATCTTCCTAGCATATCTGAAATGAAATTAATTTTGTATTACATATGCAAGCTCAGTTGCAAAAATTGTGATTGTTTATTAACATTCCACTGAGAGACAATACAAGGGTTTTGGCTGCTAACCTCATAATTTTGAACCAAAGGCTAGTGATGAGGAGATCACCCAAGCTGGCACCTCCCTTTCCAAACTTTTACACCACGTCAACAAAAGAACTTGGACCCTCAAAAATATTTAGCGTGCATCATCCCCGATACACGGTGGGTTTTTTTGTGCTATCAGGACTCTCCTCCACGATTCGACGAAAACAACTCCGGTCGCGAGTCCTCGACCATGACCACTAGGCTACCACGGCCATTTATTTGCAAAGAACGTAGCAATGTAATAAAAACTGGTTTCATTTTTGTTTTCAAAAATACGCAAATGGCATTTAGTTTTTAGTTTAATTTCTGTTAACGTCGCACTAGAAGCAAAACGAGGGCAATTGGCGATGGACTTCGTAATTTTGAACTTAGGTCAAGTGACGAGGACGACACCTGAGCTGGCACCCCCTCTCCTAACTTCCACACCACGCCAACGGGAGGACTTTGGGCCCCAACAGATTTAACGTTCATCAGCCCCGGTTACATGGCAGGTCTTTGGCAGCCAAGGATTGAACCAGCAACTGAACGAAAACCGCCGGTCATGAATCCGAAACTATGACCACTAGGCTACCGAGGCCATACGCAAATGGTAATAGATTTGAGGAACATTAAATGTTTGTAAGCATTTTAAGAGGGGATAAGTGAATGATGGTGAGTGGTACGATTTTTTTATTCGTGTCTTGAGACTATTATTATGCCCCTTTTGTCCCAAGATGTGTGATTTAAAACGTCATTAATCAAATTAAATTTAGTAAGTTAGGCTGGACATTTAAAAAGTGTAATAACTTACTAGAATAGTTTTGAGTTGGTAACGTTCTCATATTTTTAGTTTAGTTCTTAAAGATTGCATATAATTGCTGATGTACATGGTAATATCATTTTAAAAAAACCATAATGAGGATAACGGAATGAGTTTGAAAAGACAGGCATCGAATCCTAAATCATTTCAAAGAACATTTCTTGCATTAGTGTTGAAAAATTTGTGATTTTTTGTAGGCTTAGTGGAACAGACATGTCGTTCTACTATCTAAAAATCAGGGTTTCTAAACTTTTTTACTTCTAACCCCTTTTCCTCTGGCAAATATTTTTTTCAACCTGTGTAATAGAGGAATTCAAACTGAGAATATGAATTAAAATAATTGCTGAAAGTTGATTATGAAGTAATTTATTTGTAAAAAAAAATGTTTGCATAGTATTATATGAATAAAATTTTATTATTTTATTAAAAATATTATCAGTTTATAAAATGTATTAATATTATAATCAATTGTTAAATATTCTGAGTTTGCTTGCTTATTTTCCCATAAAGCATTAAATCTTGAGGGAGAGATAGTTAGGGCACAAGAACTAAACTGGATAAGTTGCCTTCAAACATGTGTTTAAATCGCAATCATAACAGGAAAAAAAGGAAGAAGGAAGTAAAAAAATGGTTGACAAGAAAGAGGGTCGAAATTAGAGAAGGATTGCTAGGATATTCCTAAGAGGACGTGTTTACCAAAAGTAGAAAGTCCCACAAGAAAGAAAGAAAAACCACTAGGGTACCTCGCGGTTATGATTCTGTACTAACTAGGGAAAGTAAACTCCTAAGGAGATTAAATCTTGAAACAATCTTTGACATTATCGGACGCAGAACTTCTTCAAGTTTCGCAGAATTCAGTGATTAATTAATTTTATATTTTATTGTTAAAAATAAAACGTATCTCATAAATACATAGCATAAAAGTTTTGGAATAAATTTAGGCCCATTTCAGGAAAAGTTGAAAATTTGTCCTAGCCCCCAACCAAAGTTCTGCAATAATTATTTTTTTGAAAAACTCAAAATCTTAAACTGTGTTGCTAGACAATATGGCAAATTCTTTTCTTGAGGTTTCAAAAGTAAATTAATCCTTCAATTAAGAAAAGCTAATGAACCCACTGTATTTTTTCAGAATCAAAATTTGATTGACCATTTTCTAAACGTCGTACTTAAGGGCCAATGGCGGCCGATTTCGTAGTTTTAAATCATGGTCAAGTGACAAAGACTACATCTGCCTAAGCATCCCACTCTCGAACTTCCACACCTTTCTAAAAGAGGAATTTGAGTTCCCATAAATTTAACGTGCATCAGTCAAACTACATGAAAGGTCTTTAGTGGCAGCAAGACTTAATCCACAACAAAATTAACGCGGGCAGCGAGTTCGTAACCATAAGCACTAGGCTACCGCGGCCACCATTCTTACCCAAAATGCTCCTGAGATTCGAAACCGATTAATTCATAAACTATCATTAAAAAAAGATTTTGAAATTGTTAAATTATGAATTCTACAACGAGTGACGAAATAATGATACCAACGGCATCACAACATTGATGACAGCATCCAAGAAGACGACATTTTCCTAAGCACCCTACTCTCAAGCTTCCACACCCCGCTAGCATATGAATTTGACTCCCGATAAATTTAACGTGCATCATCCCAACTACACGATGGACCTTTAGTGGTATCGGGACTTAATCCGCCACTCTATTTGAAACAATGCCGGTCATCAACTCGCGACTAAGACTACTTAACTACCACAGCCATCTATATTAAATGAAAATAAATAATTGAGGCTATTAAAATTCTAAATCTTGTATTAGAAAAAATCTTTCACAAATAACATAAATGAAATACATCGTATTAATTATATTTTTTAATTATTTATATCTCAAATTGTTCTGCTTTCAATCAAACCATGATTCATTGGTTTCCTTTACAGACCCTAATAAACCTAATCCAGATTTAATTATATTCTACTATTAAACAGAAACTTATTAATGTCAAACAATCCAATGTGTATTGTTTACTTTTTATATGACCTAAAAATAGTGGCAGTGGTTGGCTAGTGGTCCCGGACTCGTGACTGGTGGTATTCATCGAGTCGTGGGTTCGAGCCTCAATGCCACAAAAGACCCTCCATGTAGTGGGGGCTGAAGCACGTAAAATTTGTCGAAGCTCAAAGTCTTCCCATTAGTGTGGTATGGAAGTAGGAGAGGAAGTACCAGCTAAGATGACGTCCTCATCATTAACAGAGTTTTGAAATTACGAGGTCAGTCACCAATGTATAGACCTCGTGTGGTTTTTAGTGCAACTTTAACTAACCCAACCAATCAATAGAGCTGAAAATTATTTAACTGTCTTTAAAATTTTTGAATTTACGTAAAGATATTTGCTTCAAAAAAGAAATAATTCAAAAAAAAATATTCTTCAAAATAATTTAAATCAATTAAATAAAATTAAAATGCTAGGTATTTAAATTGAATCACAAATTTCGTTTTCTGTTTAATACATGTTTTTCATCCGGAAAATTGCAGGAAGAGTTTGGAAAACACTAAACAAGGAAGTCGTAACTTCAAAGACAATTTTTTATTTTATCATTTTTATAAATACTTCTTTCCAAAATGATACTCTCTTCTAATTCTGAATGTAATTTCCCAGGAAAACTGTCTAATTTTATTTTCAGAAGTATCGGAATGTAAATGCTATATTATTTAAAATGGATAAAAACATCTATTCATATATTAACAACAGATTTATCCATAGCATATTTTGTGTCATATACGTATAATCATTTTTAATACCTGTAATAAGAGCGTTTCAGGATTTTCTGGCAGCCCTCGTGTGTTTCTAAATACGACATTAATAAAACAGTCAATCAGTCTATCAAAGAATTCTTGGACACAGCATTTTTAACGAAAAATAGTTTTTCTGATTCTTATTCGGAAAAGGAAGTAGAAGAAAAAAAAGTATTTGTGTAAATCTCTTTTCGCCCACTAAACATCCGTCTTTATTTTTTAAAATCATTCAAAGAAAATTCCTAGTAATCATTTCTTAACTAAATTTTTTCATGTTTTTAATTTATAGGAAATCTATTTTTCCCTTTAATTTTTTTTTCATTGTAACCAGTATAGTTTTTAAAGAAATACATTCTTTTTTTTTAATTTGTAAAAGTAATTGATTAAGAAATATTTTTTGAGGCATATTTTTTCCAAAAATGTTGTTTCGTTTGTTTCGTTCCGAAGAGTGATAAATTTAATAAGCTACCGAAAATGAGCAATATTACATCCAGTTCATTCTTGTTTAATTTGATTTTTAATACTCTCGAAATAGAATTAAATCAATTCCGCGACCCCTGGAGATAATTAATTTATCTCGGAAATCCTGCTTAGTTAAAATCCAGGAAATGAGAAAATCTAGTCTAGATATTATGTTCATTCTGAGTGGTTCCGATTTGTCGCAGAAACCCCTCACGAACAAATTTCAAATGTTAGCCAATTTGACTGGAGGGAAATTTTGCTATTTTTAAAATAATTAGAAATTAAAGAGAGTTTATTGGTTAAAAAAAATTATGATACTACTTGTAGTAAACGCACGCACTTCCAACTGCCTATTTCTACCCGACTCAAAAATCCACTAAACACTGCCAATTTGCTTCGTTATTTTGAACCACGCTTCGACGACGAGGTCGGCATTTGAGTTAGCACTCCACATTTCACACCATGCCAAGGTAGAAATAAAGTTCCGACATATTCTATTTCTAATTCAAGAAGTAGCTTCAAGCTAGCAGTTTTATTTTTGATTAGTTTACGGTGGCTTTCTTCAACAACAAGGTCAGAAGTTAAAAGATCTTTATAACTAGCCCATGAGGGAATTCTTTTTGATCTATTTGATGAGGGAAGTATGCGGCGACCACGTTTAACAAGTTTGTTAATGGTCTCCCTTACATCTGGACATGATCCTCATTAAAGACAGCTCGACTCGTGTGAAAAAGCAAGCAACATTTCTATTTCCCATAAACTTAAACATTTTGAGGTCGGATCTCCTGGAAGCCAAAAACACCCCCGCAATAAAAGCATAGTTTTTTGCGGCTGTCATTTCCTTTCCCGTTTGGTTAAATTTCATTTTGTTTCGTTCACAGCGAGATCTCCGTGTAAGGATATAATACAATACCGGGATGGGTCTTTATTTTTTTACTCTCTTACGGAAAAATTTCGATCATACATCCAGTTTTCTATAATAGGGAAACCTCTTAAATTTAGAATGGGTTGTAAATTGAGATGATAACTTTATTTTTAGTAACATTTCGTGTGAAATCTCTCAAATATGCTCCACTCTCAATAACAGCATTAGAATTATATAAAATAAATAATCCTGAGTAAAAAAAATTATGAAATGAATGTGAAAAAAAATGAAGAAACTTAAGGCTCCCGTCTACCCGCCATTTTGATTTCGTGGACGTAATGTTAATCCTATGGAATTTTGACTTTAATTCTCACGTTTTTATTATTTGATCTATTTGAATGCAATAAAGTGCATTTGAAAGAGCAAAAAATAATCAATGCTTCTGTGGAGTTACTTTTTTCTTAAGATTTTTAAAAATATTTTTACTCTTATTTTAATTATTCGTTTTTGAGTTTTCTGGTCTTTAAAGAATATTTTCAAATATTTTTAAGAATCGGAGGAAAAAAGTAATTCCACAAAAGCATTCAATATTTTCTGCTCTTTTAGATGCACTTAATTGCGTTCAAATAGATCAAATAGTAAAGATGGGAGAATTCAAATCGAAATTCCATAGGATTAACATTACATCCCCGAAATCAAAATGGCGAGTAGACTTAAATTTAGAAAGTAGAGTATAATCTCGAGAGGAGAAACAAATTTATTTTTAAAAACGTTTCTCGTAAAATCTCATAAATACGCTTCATTCTTGATAACAGCATTTGAATTATACAGCATAAATTATTTTAAGTACTTTTTGAAGTGAATTTGAATTATACAGCATAAATTATTTTAAATATACTAGTTAAGCTGTATAATTACTAAAATTCTTATACTTACCATGCTTTTACATACAAAGAAGAAATTTAAATTAAACTTTATGTGAAGAAAAATCTTTTTTTTTTTTTTTTTTTTAATTTAAAGATCCGTATTACTGAGATTACTTAAAGATCTGTATCTTTAAGATCCGTATTACTGAGACTTTAAGGCATGTTTTTCTACGCATTGAAAGGAAATCTTTTGGTTTCCTTTTTGAAAATTTCATCTATAAAACTTTTATTTATTTATTTATTATTTATTAAATTATTGCACAATAGCAGTTGATATATTTTAACAGAACAGCTTTTTTTTAACAATTTATCAGCATTGCCATTTTCTCCTTTCGTAATCTTTTATCGTACAAAATTATTTGGCGCAGCATAATTAAAGTTAGCTTTTGTGCCATCAGAATCGTATTCTATTATTCTCTTTATGTTACAAATTAAAGTTAACAAAAAAAAAATATCTTTTAAAAAGAAATTTCAAAATTACTCATCCGTTTCAGACCTGATCATTTTGCAGTAAAAAACCTGTCCTTAATAAGATCTTCATAATCCATATATGCGTAATATAACCTCTAAGACACCTACAATCATCTTAAACATGCGCATGCGTCAAATGACAACTGAAAAATTACTTTGGAATTTATTTTTTTTTTCAGAATAAATTCAAAATAGTAATTACAGAAAACTAATAAAACAAAATAAGTTAGCACTAAGAATTCAACATTTTAAAAATATTTTTAATATTTATTTGATTTTCTTACGCAATTTTATTTTAAATAGCAGGAATATTCGTTATTTGCATGGATTAAGTGGGCGTAGTAGCTTGGTGATCATTTGTCGCGGACTCGCGGGCGGCGTTATTTTCGTCAAGTCGTAGGTTCGAGCCGTGATGTTGCAAAAGACCCGCCATGTAGCGGGCTGACGTGCGTTAATCCATCAAGTCCTCGTATTGACGTAGTGTGGATATTTGGACAGGGAGGTGCCAGCTCGGTGAAATCCTCGTCATTTGACTGCGGTTCAAAATTACGAGATCAATCACCAATAGTTTCATTTTGCTTCTCAGTGCGACGCTAATAAGCAATCACATCACACGGGTGAATTTTTAGAATAAAACCAAGATAAATTAATTGTCAGCAAAAATAAACATGAGGTCATATGTTTGTGTGTGATGTAATGTTCGCAAGAGTTATGCGATAATTTTCCTTAGTGAAGGGGGGAAAGCCAAAAAAAACTTGCTTACTCCATAATTAAAAAATTATATAAAATCCACTTATTGAAATTTCCCCCTTTCTTTTTATACCGTTAAAGCATATCCAATACTTTTTGAGGGCACTCCGTTATTTTTTAATCAATTAAAAAATAGTATTAAATTAAATTAAAAAGCTTATTAAAATGCGCATTTCTTTGAGAAAAAGTTTTGAAAAAAGTTACATCTGCTGAAAAACAGGAAAAAATGGTGAATAAAGTGGGATTGAAAAATATCATCAAAAATAGAATAAAAAAAAAAAAAGTTTTTTGTGGAAATACGCTTATGTGACTCCTTTCGGATATCATTGAAGCTTCCTAAAAATTGGACTGATACGATCAAAGGTGTGAATATGTATAGACAAACAGACTTTCGGATTTATAAATTGGATATACGTCAAAAGTTTCTCGAGTTTTTTTACACTCGAGTTACTTTTTTTTACTCCTTTCCTTTTTTACGTCCTTCATCCTTTACTCCTTTTTTTTAAACTCCTTTCATATAGGGCCTCATCCACTGAAGCTAGGTTGTAGTATAAATTATTAAAAGTAAGTTGTTGTAAATTTTTAATACAATAGTTCGAAAGAAAATTAAAACTTTTTTTGACAAAATAACAATTACATATCAATGTAAGTTACATGAATAATTAAAATTATTTCAATAAGTGCATCTTGAAAAATTTAACCTACATAAATAATAAAAACAAATTAACTTGAGATTTGAAGCCTACCATTTTTCTTTGTATTTCAAATCAACCTAATTATACAAAGCCTTTATGCTATTGCGTGCAAAAATTTCAACTTTTTATATTTTGATTTGAGAGTCTATACATCATGTTTCTAAAATAAAAAAAAAATGGTAATTGATTGCTGGACAAATCAGAGCTCAAAATGCAACAATGTTGGCTTTAGAAATCAGTTTTTATAACAACAAAATACTTTAATTTCTTGAGGGTTTCCTCTTTCTTCTTCGCGTAATTTTTCATTAATGTAAATAAAAAGCTTCCTTACGTAAACAACTTTTTAATCTCTTGCGTTATATGATTAAAATAAAATACTAAGCTATAATTTTACATTACATTTCATTTTAGTATGTTAAGAGGATTACATTTTTTATTTTATGTAAGCAAGATTCTCCAGTTTATTATCAGTAAATGTGTTAAAAAATTAGCTTTTATGGATATTAACAAAGTTTTCGCAATTTTATATTTTGTATGTAAATAATTTTTTATACATATGTAAGTTGTTTATACAGTGGATTTGTTTAGATCATATTCAGTGCTGTGTTATAACGTTGTAAGTCCGTAAAGAAATCTATACGTTTTGTATAGAACGAAAAATATAATATACTGGAGTTCGTTACCCCTACAGGGACTGAAGTTTACCATTCCCCAATATTGTTTCTCGCGTTGATCATGATCCCACAATTATCATGCGAATATAAAATACATGAGTCCAAGAGAGCTATACAGAACACTACTCAGGATCTCAGTGATCCTTTGTTAATAACATTGTGATGACAGATATGTTGGCTTCTTGGTTTTGCGAGATCGTATTACCACATCAGCTTAAGCCTCTTTTGTAGGCCGACAAGTATCCGCACAGACGGTGCGATGATATCATCAGCACCAAAAAACCTCAATACAGTGACCATTTTTGCGTTCTTTGACATGACAGAAGAGACAAGCGCACCTTCAATAGTACATTGAGAGACGTTTATTGACACACAAGTGGCTGCACGTCATTTTTTCCGACGATTCATGGTTCCGCATACAGCATCATGTATGTATCCTTTTGCGGAGGCACCGAAGAGAACGAACGTTTCCATCTTGCATACATCATCGTCATTACGGGCTCAGCACTTGCAGTGATAATATGGGGAACCATTGGGTAAACATTCCAGTTATCTTTTGTTCACATAACCGGTACTTAAGACAGCGCTATAATATTTCCCGATGTATTAAGGATAGTGGCTGTATCCTATTTTCGAGGCAGCCATAACGCTATTTTTCAATAAGACAATGCTCGAATGTATATTGCCCAAGCTTTCTGACTTTCTTCGATCGATAGGGTGCTTGAATGCTGCTGTCGTTCCCGATCCAGCAAGTTCCCTAGATGTCTCCTATTAAGAACGTCTGATCATGTGTTGTCGAGAGAATGATACTTCACCACTCGTCAGTCACTACGATCAATGAACGATTTGGTGTTAAGTAGAAATCGCATGGAATGGTGAACTTGTGTCTGTCAAACTTAATTCGGTTGGATATCCAGCCGGGTAAGAGCTGTTATTGCTGCCAGAGGTGATAATTTTGGATACTGAACTCCGCATACTATATACCCAAAAGTACTTGTAAATTTAATTATACTTTCATCTTCTATTATACATTGTAAACGTACAATAAATATTTTGCTGTTTGCTTTCCTTCCTGGCGTAGCATTTTTAATTGCTAACTGTACATTTAAATTTTGAGCTTTGGAGATGCTTCCCATTAACATTAAAAGTTCGAATAATTTAATATACGTACGAATGAAAAAAATATTAACTTCTCAAAATCTGTCTAATTTTGTAACCTTTTCTACATTAGCTGGTTTAACACTGAACGTGCAATATAAAGAGAAATAATTTGAGATAAAAACCAACGTTTTTATATAGTGGCAAAGTTTATTAAGAAAAATTATTGAAATATTAGTTAAAACTGGTCGCAAATATCTAAAGATTGCATTGTTAGGCAAGTAAGAACGGTTCCCGAAATTTCAGAGCTCTAGCTTGATGGGAAGTTGGTTAATTTAACGATAGAAAATTTGATGACACACTGATACACACACAGAAACACACACCAAGTGAAATACATAAAAACGTTAAAAGTAACTAAAATTAATTAATTCATCCGGTAAATTAAATGGTTGGAATGCAGTTTAACCCAATCACTCTTAGCGACAAGAATTATTTGGCAGTATTTTGCCAAATGTGGCTACCCTGGTCCGTTTTACGGACTTAACGCTCAGCCAAACAAAAAAAATCGCCAAGTTTGGTGCCAATTTTTGAAATCGCGCCAAGTGGTTGGGATAAACTGCATTATTGAAGAAAATACTAGCTAAAACTTGTCGCAAATGTCTAAATATCGCATTGTTAGGTGAGTGAGAACGATTCCCAAGGTTTCAGAGTTCTAGCTTGATGGGAAGTTGGTTAAATTAACGATCGAAAATTTGATGACACACACACTCACACACACACACACCAAGTGAAATTCAGAAAAACGTTGTAAAAAAAGCTCCTGTTGTTGTGATTGGTCACCACGTCTTGTAAGTTTGTTTCTATGATTATATACACCTTAATCGGAGATTACTGATAAATTATTTTGAAACAATTTTAAGCCTAACACCAATTCGTTAATTGTTTGTACTTATTTTTAATAGTAACTGAAGATAACTATTTTATGTTCCTGAACAAATTTATTAGTTTTCAAATCAAGTTTTTAATTTTCTGCTAAAAATATGCAACATAGTTTCTACAACATTATAAATTCTACAAAAAAAAATCATTATTTAACAAAAAAAGAATAATAATTGTAATTGTAGGGCTGTCTCGGAATGTTAAAGGATAGGTTTCAAACTCGGAACACCTTTTCAGCTGAAGTGGAAGCCGACTGGTCTTGGTCGCAAGCTCATGACCTGAGCTTTTTTGTCGAATTTGGAGTTGGAGTTCCAATACCACTAAAGATGTGTCATATTGCGGGCCTAATGCACGTTACAATCTGTCGGAACTTGCAGTCCTCACGCTGGAGTTGGGTAGAATTTCAATTGGTCTCCCCTACCACCGTCGCTCCTAAATACACGCGTTACTTTAAAAACGATATAAATAAAAAAAATCATTACGCACTACACAATAGTTATCCCGCTTCTGTTTATAAAATTTTATTCTTATGTCGTACATACACACATTCTTGGCAATGTATAGTTTTAGAGAACCAGTTGCCTGAAGCAACTCTTTCTGTGTATCAGTTGAATCACACTCACATATATATACCTTAGTTTAGTTTTTATTAACGTCGCACTAGAAGCAACACGAGGGCTATTGGCGACGGACCTTGTAATTTTGAACCACGGTCAAGTGACGAGGACGACGCCTGAGCTAGCACCCCCCCTCTCCTAACATCCACACCACGCCAACGGGAGGACTTTGGGCCCCGAACAGATTTAACGTGCATCAGCCCCGGCTACACGGCGGGTCTTTGGCGGCCAAGGATCGAACCCGCGGCTGAACGAAAACCGCCGGCCGCTAGTCCACGACCTTGACCACCAGGCTACCGCGGCCCATATATATACCTATCATGAAAAGAAGGAATTGCTTGAACTTCATAACAGGCGTTACAAACATTAAATAATGCAAAAAATAGAAAATACCTCAAAAATAGTGATGGTATATACACTGGTGTTCCAAATTAAGAGTTTTTGCATATTTTGTAAAATTTCACGAAACGAATTGAACGAAATGTAAAAATACTGCTTCGAAATAAAGATGCAACTCTTGTACATAGAATACGCGAGCGTATACGTGTGGGTGGGTGGAAATAGTTGAAAATCATTATTTATAAGCGCGCGCGCCAAAATCCGCATTTCGTTCGTTTGCACATTTCGCCGAATTTTTTTTGCAGCAATCACTTAAATTAAAATTGCAACATTAAAACTGAGTAAACACCAACGTTTAGATGATGGAATGAGTTGGAGAATTGTGGACAGGTTAGAAGCAGGCCAGATGCGCACAGAATTCTATTTAACGACCAGCGTCGTGCCCAATTGGAAAGCCTGAGCAAGGTCGTCCAAGAGCCTTGACGGCCAGAGAAGATCATCATTTATCCATTACAGTGAGGCGCAACAGGGAGGCTACAGCTTCTCGGGTCTTTCAATAGTTGTATGCAAGCTGTATCCAATTTTCAAGGGTGACTGTTTCCAGAAGACTTCATGAGAGAGGACTGTTTGCAAGAGTACCTGTTGTTTGCGGCCCACTCAGTTCTGCGAACAGGAGAGTCCGCTTAAAATAGTGCAGAGTCCATAGAGTTTGTAACATGGATCAATGTGCAACCGTTTTTTTCACGGCTTAGTCTAACCAGTGAATCGTGCCGTACTTTAATATGGAGAGAACCAGGGACCCTCTATCTGCCCTCCAATGTCCGAGAAATCGACCTTTACGGTAGTGCAGGCTTGATGGTCTAGGCAGGCATCATTTTTGATGGCCACACACACCTCCATGTCTCTGAAAGAGGCACTGCGATTCTTGAAAAGTATAGGGAAGAGATCTTGGAGCCCTATATCTGCCTTTTCAGAGGTTCAATTGGTTCTGATTTCCTTTTAATGGATGACACCATATAGAGCTCAGCTGGTCGCTTAAAATAGTGCAGAGTCCATAGAGTTTTGGAACATGGATCAATCGGCGACCGTTCTCTTCACGGTTTAGCCTAACCAATGAATCTTGCCGTACTTTTATAAAAAGAGAACTTTTATATGGAGTGAATAAAGTTAGGAATAAAATTACTTTCTCAGAATGATTTCTTCCCGCTCTCATCTGAAACTATACCGAAGACTAAAATAAGTTTATACACATTTTTGATAAAATTATACATCAATCAAAAATAACTACTATTTATATACATGGTGGTTATAATTAAAGTGACCCTATTGAGATCACTCTAGAATTCGTTCTACTTATTGAATTTTGATGAAATTTGGTATATAAATTATATGAACCATGGGGAAAAGGTTCTGCTATAAATAAAATAGTTAACATTTTGGCCACCGGCAGAATTATGGCGCCTAAAGAAGGACAAAAATCTGTCAGAATCATTAACATTTTTTCATTTGCAGAATGTGTTGAATGTATTCTCCATTGTCATCAATTACGTGTTGAAAGTGCATTACAACCTGTTCAACGGTAGCAAGAAGAAACTCTCGAGGGGTTCCAGCAACATGGCGTATTCTGTTGGCTTTCAACTCAGATGAAGTCCTGATTCCTCCTCCATAAACACGATTTTTAAGGAAAATCCCAAAATCAGAAATAACAGTGAATTAAGTCAGGTGAACGAAGAGGCCAGGCATCCGGAAAAGTTCTGGATATTACACGATTCTCGGCCAAGTTGGCTCAAAGTAGTTCTTTGACTTGGATCCCAATGTAGGGAATTGCTCCATTTTGAATGGAGACTGGTTTGCAAACATTGCCGTTCCTGCAAAGCAGGAAGGATCTGTTGTCGAAGAAATTCACTGTACCGTGCACTCGTGACACAGCACGTCTTAGGACTTTGAGGAGTGAGAGTTTCAAAGACAAATGGTCCGAGGATTAAATCAGCAGTAAATCCACATTATGCAGTCACGTAATCAAAATGTAGTGGTTGTAGGTGCAGGATATAAGGTGAGGGGGAACCCCATATGTGGCATTTTGATTATTCATAGCTCCTTCTAAGAAAAAGTGCACCTCCTCTGACCATAGAATATTCCAAGGTCACATATCATCAACTTCCATTCTCGCCAAAAATCGGTAATCAAAATCAGATCGCGTTTGATGGTCTTGAGGTTGAAGCATTTGTACTAAGTGGATCTTTTCAGGTACCATTTTGAAGCAGATCGCAAAATTGATCGTGCTGTCAACCACGGAATCACCAACTCTCGTGACACCAATCGAGCACATCGTTAAAAAATAGCTGGATCAGGAGGCTCTTTCAACCACAGCTGTAGCTACTTCTTTGTCAATTTCATTCGCAACCGGCTTCCGTCCTCTTCCTGGCAGTATATCCAAGTCTCCAGTTTCTTCAAATTTCATAATAATCTTCTTCAAACCATTCTTAGGCATGGTCCCTTTTCACAATCCCTTTAAACGACGGTATTCATTCAGAGTAGTTAAACTATTGCTGACGTTCTAATAAAACAATTTTACCAAAACAACTCGCTTTCTTATGTAAGGGAATGATTGATGATGATATTGTCACGCAGAATGATTTTCTGGCTCTGACTGCAAGTCTCTTTATATGTTTGACTAATTTGTATAAAGAATTTTTGGAATGCGCCATCTGGTAGTCATAAATTGAACTATTTTTATTGAAGAAATCATTTTCCCAGGGTCCATATAACGCATATATCAAGTTTTATCAAAATCTGATGAGCAGAACTAGTTCTACAGTGGTCTAAATAGGGTCACAGTAATTATAACCTTCCAGTACATCGTTTTCAAGCCAAAGTTTTCCTGTATAAAGAGTATATACGTATATAAACAGTAAAAACTGTTTATATTTTCGCAATATAATCAGAACACACACACACACACATATATATATATATATATATATATATATATATATATATATATATACGTATCAATCAAAATTTTATAAACTGGATTACTTTCGAATTTGGGCAATTTTTACACGTGGAATGAACACTTTGATTATTTCACCGACCAGACGATACTGTATAACTTTTTTGATCAAGATAAACCCAAAGATAATGCTGACAACGAAGATGAATTTATTGAAAAATCATCAAAAAAAAAAAAACAATGGAAGCATTCCAAACTCTCTCTAACATGGCTTGAAATTTATTCCTAATGTTCATGCAAAAAGTTTTGCAATGACATCAGTAAAAGATATATGTTCAAAAGGCATTAGGAGCTGCTATGATCAAAAATAAGTAGAAATTCAATTTCGTTCTTTTTTATTCAAACATTCAACTTGTAGTGCATTTTGTTAGTAAATTTATATTTTACATACATATCCGTACATTTTTTGACAATTTATTCTTTTAAGACTTCATTACCCCTAAAAATAAACACACACATACACACACACACACACACACACATATATATATATATATATATATATGCGTTATACAAAGAATAAAATTTGATTCGTTTCATTTTTAAACAAATTATCTGCCCTTCTTATTTCTCGGGCATACTCTCCCCCCCACACTAATATTATAAATACACTCGACAAAAATAACAATTTTGCTTATATCACTCAATATCAAAAGAATGGATCCTCACATCCTCTATAACTCATTCTAAAATAGGATTTCACGATGGAAAAGACGGAGAAAGTGTGACTATTAACGGGAGAGAGGAAAAATCATTGATTATGTAAACGAGGTGATATATCATCCGTTGTTCGAGAGAAACGACCATATGATCACTCATGCAAACGTGATAGGCGATCTGCATGAAAAGAGATAAGGTAGTATAAAAGCCTTTTCAATAATGGAAATGTTCGAGAGAATGTTCTTAAATCATATTTTTCTTCAATGTCTAGAAGGAAAGTTTCGAATGAACTTTTCTTTCTTACGGTGGCTTCTAGTTACTCGTTCGTAAGAGTATCAGAACAATTATGATAACGAGTTCTATTTGTTGTTCTTTTTATTCGAGATTATCACTAACTTTTATTTTTGGGTATTACGAAAACGCCCTTTTAAATGTAAACGTCATATCTTACAAGACTCGTTATCTGATACATCGTTATAATGCGTATGCTCCCTCTCTGCATATATTTGTCAAAGGGTTTTTTTTTAATCTAAAAGGAGACTTTTGTGCTAAAAATTAGAATAATTAGAATAAAGATCAAATATTGCAAAATAAAAGTTTTTAAAAATCTTTTATGACCAAAAATTATCTGAAAATGTTATTCTGATATTTTTACATGAGTTATTTGAAAAATTGTAACTAAGTTAGTGAATTATTTATAAATCTTGAAATACAAACTGGGATATTCACACAATGACTTCGACCAAACGTATTTTACATCAAAAATAGGACAATTAAATCGAAAACTTTTTGTAAAATGGCAAGAGAAAACGTAGTGGTCAACAGAGCTGCAACAGCCGCAACATGGCCGCAAAAACATACATTTGTGTTTTTTAAACTAAAACGATTTAAATAACAAATGAAGGGGCTATGACCTGTTAAGAAGCGGGTAATAAAACCAGAAGTAGAATTTTAAAAAAATTTAAAATTGGTCTTTTGGAATATAGGAATGAACTCAAGTACCGGTTTCATTAGTATACCATCAGAGCTTCCAGTCAGAAAGAGATACTTGTTTTTTTTTAAAAAATCTTAACTATGTGAGATCGAGGAGTAGGGACTTTCATCCCCCCCCCACCATCAATGACGATGAGTTTTGCAAATGAATCTGTGGTTTCGTTGTGATAATCTCCAACATGGACCTGGACTCATAATAAGTTGTAATAATCGGAAAAAGTTTCCAATTTTTCATTAATGATATAAATAAAAAAAAAGATTTATTTTTCTGGTACACTGAAATGGCAATATTGATATATAGTTACTTCGAAATTATATATATATATATATATATATATATATAAAGGATGACCCACAATACTTCAAATCCGATTACCGAATAAAATATAAGTAAACATAAGACCCTATCAGAATATACACACGGCGAATCCAGTTTAGGATCAGAGGGCGCTATATATATATATATATACATATATATTGGTGACGGACCTCGTAATTATGAACATTGACCAGGTCGCGAAGACAAACCTGAGTTGGCACCTTCCTTTCCAAATTTCCACCTTACTCCAACAGGAGGATATAGGACCTCGACCAAATTTAACGTGCATCAATCTACCCGGGGGTTCTTTTGTGGTATCAAGGCTCGAACCCATGACTCAATAAAAACAACGCTAGTCGCAGATCTGCGCCCATTACCACTAGGTTATCATATTTACGAAACAGACTCAGAATGTAGATCAGTATATTAGAAAGAAAACAATAATGACTCAAGATCAAGACCTTAATTTCAGTTCACAATCTGATATTTAATCACTTGATATTAAAATCTATTTCTAAGCAAACATTTATTTACTCAATTGCATGAATAATTCTCAACATATGTTACGTTAATGATTCAGGATGGAAAAATTTGTTAATAATAAACCGAATAATATTTTAATAACATCTATGCACTTTCTGTTCATTAATATCATTTACAGATTGAAAACGTAACGTGCACTGAAACTTCCAGGACATTAAAATGAAATATTCCGTTAATAAATTATTTTTACTTTATTAATGCGTTCTTTTCTTCTTTTTTTTATGTATAAAATTTGATCGTTACTATTATTTTATTTTCTCTAAAATACCACACTGAAAGCTTCTAGACGATTAAACAGAAATCTTTTGCGCCTGTTTTCTTAAGTTTAATTTTACTTTGAATATATACACATGTGGTAATTGAAGTACTGAATACAATTATTCATACAATCATCTAATACCTGGAGAATACTTTATTCTTGTAAGGCCTCTTTTTCTGGTTACTAGAACAGAGTTCATAATACCCAATCGAAATTTCTGTGTTATGAAGACAATGGAACTTTTGTTTTGACTTTTTTTAATTTCAATCTCCTTTAAGTTTCTGTGTTCCCGTTTTTATTATTTGCTCAATATATTCTGCGCTCATGGCTCTCACTAACCAAGGAGGCTCTGAATGTACCTTACTACCTTTGTAGACTCCCAGAATTTAAAAATGAAAGTGATATATTTCCTAAATCTATGAACGTATGGGAAACTGTACTATTGAATTCAAAAAAATATCCAATCATAAATTTTAGCGAGTAAATAAATTAAGCTAGGGACACGTGGATTGGTGCGCGTATGTGGATGATACTAACACATTTAAGTGTATTTTTTTTTTTTTTCGATCTGAAGATAATCAATGATTGGGAAGAGTAAAGTGTACCGTCGGAATTTCGGTATTAACAAAATGACAGAAAAATTTGATCAGCTCAAATGTATTAAATTTTGTGTAAAGCTTGCTGATTCCTTAATGGAACATAACTAAAAATCAGCCAATGGACCTAGTGGTAAGGGGCCAGATTTCAGTCCAGAAATATAGTGATGGACCAACAGCAGACCATCTCAAAAGAAGCGTTTCAACACTGCTCTTGTTAGTGGCAGAAATGTCGAGAGAACCAAAGGGACTACTTTGAAGGAGATTAAAAAAAGATTTGTGACGGAATCCTATTACCCGTCTCGTATATGTGTATGTTATTACTCTAATCACAACCCCCAAATTTCAATTTCAGTTCAAACATAAGTAAAGTAACTAAAATAGTCAATTATGTTTCAAAATAGATTTTATTAATCCTCTAATAAGGGGGATGCTCTCAACCAATTCAAATCTTTATCCGTGAGTGCCACAACTTCTGTAATATATCAAAGAATACCATGCGAGAACATCCTTCAAATATTCAATCAATTCAACAGCGTTGGATCTTAATCTCACGAAATTAACATACACTAGATACGTGCACCAAGACTTCCGGACACAACAACAAATTACCCTTCCTATTATTATAACCCTATTATTTTCTCATAATTCAATTCTCGGTCGCTTTTATACGACTTGATTAAATAAATTCTCTCCACTTCTTAAATTTACTTAATTTGTATCCTCTCCGTTCATTTCAATGGGATGAATTTGGATACTTAAATATAAAGCCAAAAAGAAAACCTAATTGTTAGTCAAGGGAAATTCCACGAATAGCCCATGTTTCAGGTTGCTGTATATGAAAATGAATATTTTTTTATGAATAAAGGTCTGATGTATTTTGAACACAGTAGTATACATACAAACTAGCATACAGTCTTTTTAATAAAATAAAAATTCACAGAAGGAAATTTAAATTGAATTCGAACAGCAACATAAAAATATTACAATTATAACAAAGACAATTTTAAATAAATACATGTTATATTATTAAATTAAAGAATAAAGACAGTAGTA
Organism: Nephila pilipes; assembly: GCA_019974015.1. Taxonomy (NCBI): domain Eukaryota; kingdom Metazoa; phylum Arthropoda; class Arachnida; order Araneae; family Nephilidae; genus Nephila; species Nephila pilipes. The sequence continues at coordinate 98,830 of BMAW01039458.1, read as the reverse complement.
CAATCACTTATAAATTTTGGAATAATATGTTCAATATTTGAAACTTGTAACCTGAACTCTGATTTTATGCTAGTAAAAAAAAAATTCCAATTCATTTAAACGAAAAAGTAAAGTAGAAAAGACTTTTTTTTCTCAAATAAGCGTTTGAAAAGTATCGAGAATGTTACACTTGTTGGGGTAGCACAGAAAAATTCATTACATTTAGAAAGTCTTTATAACAATTCAGGAGATTATATCAACATCAATTTAATATAAAGTTAAAAGGATTTTTTTATTAACACACATGTTACTATAAGTAATTAAAGTTCATTAAATTCACCATAACTCGTCCTTTAAACAAACAAGCAATATTTATTACTTTCAAAATACACTAGTGTGCAAAAGTAACTTTTCAGATTGTGCCATAATTCCGAAAAAAACCAACTGTTGATATGAAATTAGCATAACAGAGGCACAATGTAGAAGGCTGATGAAAGCATAGATGTAAACAAATTAATTGTATACATACAATACGAAACACAGCAGAAAAAAAAGCTTTATTGAAAGAAGAGCATTTGTAAAAAGCATTGTCTGAGAATGAACAACAAACCAATATCCCTTAGTAAGGGATATAACCTCCCTTAACTGCAATGGTCGCGTGATACAGTATATTCATACAGAATACCAAATTATTTAGGGATTATTGAGGTAAGAGTTACCACTCACCAAGGAGCATCTATTTCAGCTGTCTAGAGTTCTCTGGAGGATACGATCTTGCAACCAGGTCCCTCCCCAAAACATACGATACATGTTCGATGAGATTTAAATCAAGGAAGCAATCTGCCTAAACCATTCAGCAAATATCCTCCCTTTCTAGAAACTCCTCAATTGCAGAGAACCTTTGTGGACGTACATTGTCATTCACAAAAATTAAGCCTGGACCAATGGCACCTCAGAACAGACGCATGTGTGGGGAATAATTTCATCGCAGTAACGATCTCTGGTAAGTGAGCAGCTGTCGAAAATATGAAGCTCCTTTCATCCATTCAACATAATATCTCCCCACACAAGCACCCCAGGGCAACCCAACGGTCTCTTTCCCTGATGTTATCGGGATGGGACCGTGTTCCTACTTCCCTCTATATCAAATATCGCTGAGAATCGTTGCTCAGAATGAAACGAATCTCATCAGTAAATAGAACATGACTCCAGTGATGAGATGTCTAGTCTTTGCGTTCTTGATATCACTGTAAACGGTGCCGCCAATGGGCTGTTACTAATGGTATGCAGCATACAGGACGATGGATGAATAGAATACCTTTATGCAGATGTTTAGTCACAGTAAATCACGATACCTGTAGTCCAGTAGTCGTACGCAGCTAATGAGCAATGTTGCCCCTTATCTGGTTTTTGTCTTCATCTTTTTTGCCCTACAGAACAATATCCTGGTCATCCCTTTCCATTACATTCCTCGATCGACTATAGATAACCTTTCTTACAGCTGTACTGTCATTTGAAGGCTTGCCAAACTCTTGAAACTACAATTTTGTTAATTCCAAACTCGTGTGCAACACTCGTCAAACTACGCCCATCTTAAAGCTTGCTGATCATTCTACTATATGTTGAGCTATCCTGATGGTTTCTTGTAACCATTATGAACTTACGATTTCACTTTTACAAGCAGGAAATTTCTGGAAATGTGTCCTTCCTTCTTTTCTAAATTGCCTTGGGCCTGAACGCACGTATTCCATGCGTTTGCGTGCCGTGACGTCCCCTCTGATATCATAATGCTAATATTTGTAAATGCATCACCTTTCTAATGAACTGCCTTTGCACTGTACTGGTCATAAAATGCTCTTTTCAATAATTTTATGGTTGTATGTTAAAAATACATTTGTTGCTTAAAATTTGCATGTTAACGTTTATTTTTTTTATTGAATAACAAACAACGTCCCTGTGTACCACTAAGTGTCACACAGGGCTTACAGAAGTATAAAACAGTATATTACAGTAAACAAAAACAAAAAAAAACCCATGTGACTAAACAATATACAAACAAAAATTAAGAAGGATTATAAATATCTTCAATATATTTAATAAAAAGAACAAAATAATTTTTACTAGAAATAAAATTACTAAGATTTGGAAACCAGTTAATCTGTAATATTTGAAAGCTAATTTAAGAATATTTCTCTGTGATACAAATTTTGAACATAGAAATGGAATGTGCTCAATGTCCTCATCACCTCCGGGACTGCAGTTGCAAATTGTATTCGAACTTAAATTGAATCTATTCAGACATTTTTTTAAATTACCGTGACCTGTAAGAAATTGCGTAATTTTAAAGATAATGAAGAAGTGACTGACGGCAAGACATTCTTATATTGACATCTAAAAAAAAATCTTTTCGTGATGCTTGCTGTATTTGACTTAATATACATTTCGTTCCACGATTTCAGGACACTTTCCATCATAACCTGTTAGCGTATATTGGAACCACGAGAGTACGCATATATATATATATATATGTGTGTGTGTGTGTGTGTGCGTGTGTGTGTGCGTGCGTGCGCACGTGCGAGTAGACGACCGTTTTATACCCGTTGACATGTTAAAAACAAACATCTCTCTCACATTCTTAGCGAGAACTCCACTTTGTGGCCTTATAATAAACCTTTCTGGTTAAATATAAGAGTAATGACAGCGGACTTAATACCACATTTCTATACTAAACAAACAGGAAAAGTTTGCAATAAATGTAAATTATTCTCTAACCGCAAAGTGATGGTTATCTACAATTCAAGAATCCATTATTCTTTACGTGTTTTCCTAAAAACATTTATTAGAATGAATTAATTATTATTTTCAGCATATGCATTTAAAACACTTTGCTGCGCTAAGATTTGCGCCTCTTTTTTAAAGTTTAAATTACTTTCGATAGTATTCGTTTCATTGTCAGAGTTCTTAACTGTTATATTTGGAGAGTCAGTTGACAGGTAACTCATGGAAAAATATCGCTTGGAAGCTTAGCAATATCACGAATTTAACGTTTAACACTATTGGTTTACAGATTTGAAGTGAAATATAACTATATTTCTTAAAAATTTAGATCTTGTATAATATTGGGTTGAGAGAGAGACTTATATAAAGTAAACTTAGACTTCCAAAATAAGAAAATATTTTATGTCTAGGTTTGGAATTTCACCATAGAGTTACCAATAGTAGTCGACACCATACTTTAAGCTAAAGGTATCCTAAGAAAAATTTGAATGTAGAGAAATACATTACCAGAAATCTTAATTAAAAAAAGCTGGAGAGTAAACTTTTAATATATAGCCTTAAGAAAGAATTCCGAAGCGATGAATACTTTATATAATTCAGTCACATTCTCTCTCTATCTCTATCTCTCTCTCAGTAGAAAAAATTCAGAAAATAATCCAATTTTTCTCAAATTTTGTTCTAGAGAAGACTAATGTTAGACATGTAAAACTTAAGGAAAAGCTTAAGGAATGACATTTAATGAGCTGAAATTTTAACTGGTAATAAAAAAAAAATTTAAAAATATAAACAGCCTCTCAATTAATTATAGGCTACACTTAAGATATTTTCAATATATCAAAACTTTTAAAATAAATGGGAAATTCTCATCAAATGTTTTGCATATAAAATCCGTTTAAAATTAGAAAACAAAGAATTATTTCATGGGCTCTTAATTGAATTCGAAACAGTAACTTTGAAGAAACAATTTATTTATTACACATATTTACAAGAAAATGATTATTTAGTATATAATATATTAAAGTTTTTGAATGTTTAAAAGTCTTAATACAAGAAGTGGTTTTAAAGTGATCTGTAATACTATAAATGCTGAACAAGATCTGAAATATTTATAGGATTCCGATAAAAAGTTCTTGATTGTAAAAATAATCATACCTACAGAAAAACTAAGCTGCGTAACTCGGTATATCAAATATTTTCGAAAATCACGTCTTTTCTCATTTGGCATAAACGATTTTAATAACATCTCTCGACTCTAACATTGCCATTCAAGTTCATAAAAGTTAGTAACAGGGTCAAGAATGCCAAAAAAAGATATTTCTCATCAAGATGGTATCGCGTTCTAAAATATGGTCTTTTATTTTTCAATTTAGTTTTTTTTTTTACCTCACTCTCTAGCGCTGAAGTTCTTGTTGGAAATATGATTACTTTTGACCTCCATTTAGTTCATGAGTTTTCCTTTAAAAGAAAAGGAACAAGTCTAGACTTCAAACGTAAAGTTCATGACCTTCAACGTTTTATTGCATTTGAAGATAAATTTAATTGCTGATATTATTCCCTGATTGGATTAAGGATAATCATCATAAAGATTATACCATTAGATATTGATTGTATAGAGGAAACTATTTTATGAATTTGATATTTATCTGATTATTTAACCGGTTACAGGGGAGAATAATGCAAGTAAGATTGAGTATTTAAAACTTGAACTAGTAATAAAAGTAAAAGCTATTGCGATAAACAGCATTATAGTCTTGTTGTCCGAAAATAATATAACAATATTATCTAAAAACAACCCAATGCAATGATATCATCTAAACCAATACATCATCTGAAATAACATAACAATGGAATCTATAAAAAAAAAATTTAAATATCATCCAGGCTTTAAAATTAGATTATTTAGAATAACCGAATATAATTTTTATTTATTTACTTTAAACAAAAAATAAATACTTTTCATCTCATACCCCTTTAGAATTATGCGCTTGTAAGAAATTTTATGATTGATCCCAATATATATCTGATGCAGCTCTTCATCATCGAAAAAAAAAAAAAAAAACTACAAGCAAGTTTTTGAAGCAAATAATGTAGATAAGTAATAAAAGATAATATTTTCTATTATTAAAACAAATAATAAAGTTTTTCGGGTTTTAAAATTATAATCAAAAATTTTGGTTTCTTTTAGAGTTTTCATTAATTAACAGCCAATGACTTCAACAAACCAAACAGTTCTTTTTTGATTAGTTGTCCGTATTTATTGTCAGAAGCAAGGCATCACAAACGAAAGCAGAGGGGCACATATCATTTGACAAGCAGAACACAACGTAAAAAAAAAGCGACCAACGCCTACCATAGACTTTCATACGCAAAAACGGGGAATCCGCGGAATTCTGTTCAGCTTAATTTGATGAGGCTTGGAATATCTGTACCCAACGTATTGCTAAACAAAGCGAAGATGACAGCTACAGTTAATGAACGCATGAAAATTGGTTGTAAGAACTAGAATGTTTGAAAAGGAGAAAGAAGGTTGAAAAAGAAAGGAAAATGGTCACACGGTTTTATATTTATATCTTCTTTGCCTATCCAAATAAGATTTTCAATTAATTTTTGTAATTATTCTTTAACCAATCATTGCCTTTATTCAATTTGAGATAATTTTTAGAAATCATTTGCACTTTCCATAATTCCCATGTAAAAACAACTATAAATGAAAAATTGGGTTTTTATTTTTATTTTTTTTCCTTTAATTTCAAGCTAATATTTCAATTGGATACACTATTCAGGAGATAAGTATGATAATAAAAATGTATAGTTGTTTCTAATCTTTGTTAAATGACGGATAAGTAATGAGAGGTCATCAAAATATTATTTTAGGAGATTATAAAACAAAAATTGTTAAATTTACTTGCAGTATACTTTCACACATTTTACACAGAAGAGCATACTTGTGTGTGTATGTGTGTGTGTGAAATGCGTTCATTTAAGAACATCAATATCAATTTAATAAGTATATATCAGCGTGTTATTAAGTGACCTCCGTTTCGATGTTAAAAAAATAAATTTATTTTTATAAGAAATCCGGTACCATAATATGCTTTCAACATAATTATCTCCTCTATTGAGGCACTTATTATGTAGTACAACCAACTTCTGGATTCCCTCCTTATAGAAATCTGCCGAATGATGGGCTAACTCCACTGCATATCCGTTTTGACATCATCCTCATCATGGCACTGATTGCTTAAATGCTTTTTCAAGTGAAGAAACAAATGATAGTCACTGGGCGCCATATCAAGGCTATACTGAGGGTGAGCCATATGATGTGATAAGATCTTGGGTTCGACAAGCTACGACAGGCATGCAAAAAAATTCCCTTTACTGAGCATATCACGCCTTTAATTTTGGATTCCACGGCACTATTTAGTTAAGGTGTCACAATGTGCCTCGGAATTTATTGTGTCTCCCCAAAACAATAACAAGAAACAAGTAACACCCCTTGCTTATCCCAAAGTACAGAGTACAAGATTTTATATGTTGAAATTGTTTGCTTGGGTTTCACTTTTTGGGGTTATATTGAATCTGATGATACATTTCGGCAGCTTTCAAGCATCTTGCATGCAGAAAACGAATCGCAACACCATTTCACATTTGGCGGTGTTTTTACTTGTGTGAGGCATTTTAAATGCACAAAGACAAATGCTTCCGTACTGGCATCTGTGACTAATCAACAAATAATGGTACTCAGTACACCTGAATAGAATGGTGACAGTAGAGTTGCAGCTTCCATATTTAAAAATGGTACTTACTTTAAAACACGTCTATTATTATTGTTCGGAATCTTCTCTCTTGATGAGTCAACAACAGTCAAGAAGCATTGCTTTATTCAACGGCTATCAATAAAGAGTCTCTAAGGTAGATATATTTTGGTGAAATCATTCACCATGTTCATCGCTAATTGCTACCATGTTATCTGGAAAACAGTGCAGATGAGAGATTAAGAAACGAATCCTGTGTCTGTTTCTATTTTCATTAGAACAATTTTAGATTGGTCATTTTTCATAAGTTTCCAAATACCTGGACCTATATATATATATATACTTTTTTTTATTTTAGCATCCGATAGTGATGATAACAAGTCTCACATAAACTCAAATGCCTTACCATCATTATCGTGAACTTTTACAAAACTTTTTATCAATTCTAGCTTGGTGTGGTAAGAGTAATATATTTACAGGTGCTACTAGAGATCGATTAACTACATTTTTATCATCAGGTTCCATAGAATTCCGAGAAAGCCAGTTTCGCACACGTCAATATTGAGCATTTGCCTGGTCTTTTATCTCATAAAGCATGAATATTTTGTATAACTTGTTCCATTTTCTGAAGAATAGAAAGGACTTTCACATCAACACAAATTTTCCTTTAAAATCATCGTACTTCAGGATTAATAGCTTCTTCATGGTATCATAATTTTTTCCCCTTGAAGCATATAGTAATGGAGCCATATTAATGTCTATTGTGAATAAGTACTGCTTTGAAGCTCACTTTAGAAGCATCAATGAAAGGTTGTTATCCTTCTGGTTTATGATACGGATCTTAATATACCATGAGTCTTAGAATGTCGTTGCAAAAACATATGTCACCATATTTTTCTTAAAAACTTATGAAGTCTTCATATCTCTTTCAAGGTTACAAGATGGCATGCATTCATCAACTAAAGAATAGTTAACATGTAGTTATGGTATAGGAAGCACGCCATTGTGAGAAACTGGCCTTATTGCCGAATCGTTGTTGGGATACTGAACATGCTCGTCAGCTTTTTAACAATAATTCCTTCTGCTGTTGTAATCGTACAAAAATAACAGTCCATTAGATTATCTCTCTCTAAGCTCTCTCCAAATAATTGATATGGAGAAAGGTATTTAAGTCCCCTTTTCTTTGATCTACTCTCGAAGCCGAGTAGAACAACTCAAACAACAAAAGAGTAGTGTTTATGGTTTACCTTGTTAGTCAATTTTGCATCTAAAATAATTTTTATAGTATTTTTAATTAAAGAAGTCATTCTTCTTTTGCGAGTAGTGCTTGCAAATTCGCCACAAGTATAGCAAACATATTGTCGCTAGAATAAATACACTAACGAGACATTTTAAATGCTGTATACTATACAGGTCAAATATTTATTCCAAATGAATGATAAAAGCCTCTTTGTATCATAGCGTTCAACGAAATACATTTTAGTTCTCACGTTAAGAAATATAAGTACTTTCAGCTCTCGAATCGCGCGAAGTGACTAATTCTCCTTAGCTCCATTTGTGGCCGTGGTAGCCTAGTGGTTATGGTTTCGGATTCGTGGCTGGTGGTTTTCGTTCAGTCGTGGGTTCGATCCTTGGCCACAAAAAAAACCCACCGTGTAGCCAGGGCTGATGCAGTTGAATCCGTCGGGGCCCAAGGAAGTCAAGAATATTCTGCAATAAATTAAGGAAAATTTTATTTTATTGAATTAAATGTATTTATTCGAAATATAATTTTCAAAAATAGTCCTGAAATTTTGTAACACAAAGTTGATACGAAATTATTAGGGATCAAATGATACCGAGGAGTCAGTCTGTCTAGAACCATACGCTTCTGGGTCAAATATATTATGCTTCCTGCAGACATACTGGCTGCTGCTGTTTCGCATGGTCCGCACGTCGCATTCCCTACCCTCGTCTAGTAATTCACATCCACTCTCTTCAGCAAGTTTCCTGTTTAGATATATATTGTGTATTGATCACTAACGCAAGACGACCCACGCATATGTCTTACAATGAGCTCAACTTTGTAAATGTTTCTGAATAAAAATATAGAAAAAAAAAACCTGTCACAATAATTGAGCCAATGAATTGAGATATTCCAATAGAAATGGGATATGACTCGATCGACTCAAGATGGAAAGCTCTTTAGTACTTTTAAGTATAATAAAAGTTTAAAATGTTGTTCAAATGACCCAGCTCCGCGGGCCACAGGAGCCCCGCAGCTCCCGGGTTCAACAGACCTGGCCTAGATGTATTGACATAAACACATAACTCAAGAATTTTCACCTAAGAATTCATGTCTTATGTGAAAAGGATTCATGCATTCAGGGAATATTCATTGATCATTCTTTAATATTACTCACTTCCAGGGTCATTTTTCTGTAGAAATAAAGGACTTTAAACATGCTATAAAATACGTCATGAAATATATTTAAACGCATATATCTTACAACTTCACTTTCTTATGAATATTTTCAAAACTCTTAAAGATACAGATTCTTCAGTTTCCTAAAAATCTCCAAGAAAACATTTCTTATTTATCGGTGTAATCGGTATGGTAACACTAGATGAATTTCGTGTAAAATTCTAAACTTATATTTTGATAAAACATGATTGAAACAGAAGTATATCAAACTTTTCTCCAAAAAATATTGCAAAATTTTTTTTAAAGTTCTATGCAAAGTTTTGCAGAAAACAGTATTAGCCACCCAAGGTGAGCTTTTCTTATAATTATTATTAAATTACTTAATTAAATATAAGAATTAAAATAAACGAAAAAATATCAAGAAATGGACAATAGTAAACTTTTCCCATATTGAAATTAAAGGAAGCGATAAATTATTAAATTGAAAATATTTAAGTTAAATGTAATAAGAAATAAAGCAAATGATAAATTATTTTATTGAATATTATATCAGCTACATGTAATTAAAATTAAACCAACCGATAAATAGAATATATTTAAGTTAAATGTAATTAAAATTGAAGCAAACGATAAAAAAACTGAAAAGTGATCTGGTACCCTATAAGTGATCCATCTAAAATAATAGCCCTTTGGGTGGTTAACAAAAATGACTGCCTCACGACTGTTTTAAAATTCTGAATAATGTTATTTATTTTCAGACATAACATATCTTGATTCCAGTTTACATATGATTTAAGGAAATACATAAATCGATAAGTAAATAAAATACTTAATTTTTATATTTGTTTCACTTCAATCCAATAAAAAAAAATTAGGGGAAATTTATTACAACACATTTTTGAAAATTGCGTTCATTAGTGGTGAAAGTAGGTATCAGATATATATATTACATATATTTTATTTCAATCCAATGAAAAATTCAGGAGAAATTTATTATGACGTATTTTTGAAAATTAAATTCGTTACTGGTGACCGCAGATATCAAAAATATACGCAAAAACAAGATAAATTTTTTAAAAGTGATCATGTACGATATTTTGGGTTAAAAATTAATACCCCCTTATGTGGCTAATTAGATTAAAAGTATTGCATTGGAAATTGTTTTTCCAATAATATTCTGTTACGAAAATGATAATAATATCTTTATATATACGGAAATAAAACGTACTCACAAAAAAGTTCTACAAATCGCAGATGAAAAAAATATTTTATTCTCACATAGGAAAAAACTGTTTACAAAAATAGCGAAAAAATTGACTTAAAGCATAAATTAATCATTTTGTAGAGTAAAAAAAATACACCCATAGCTAATTTCCTTTTATAAGTAATTTTCAAATTTTGTTTTCTTGAAATCTTATCGAATTCGTACATTACATAATGAATGAAAACTCATTTAATTTATTATAGTATTCATTTATTTTGGTAGCACTATAGATTTATTTAATCATAGATTTAGTTTCCATTTAATAATTTCAACTTTAAATATCTGTAATAGTTAATTATTTGATATATATATATATATATATATATATATATATATATATATATATAATTAAACTCCGGCATAGCTCCATTGAAAAGAATATTTTCTGAATAAAAGTTAACTAAAACTAGATACTAGATAAATTTAATGCAGAATATGTTGAGAGAAAGATCGTAATTCAGATCCATGGTTTTATTTCAAAATATTAGTTAGGCTTGAAGATAAATTTGAATCTCTTTTTTTTATCTTAAATTCTACCAATCAGAGAATACAATAATTAACATCGTTGCAAAATTTATCTGAATATAAAAAAATCTCTAATAAAAGGCACAAAATTTGAAAATTTTCATAATTGATTGAAAGTAAAGTAACCTTTTTATTTTTTTATTCTTTGTAATCCTAATTACCTGTAAGGGTCCTAACATCGAGATCATGTTACGAGAGAGTGGTTTAAAATGTATACGCGTTAGAATTAGGAAATGGAGGTATTAAGAATGGGAAATAGGAATAGGTTTACTCACTTCATTATACTGTCTGTGATTGTTTTTCCACTGTCTAAGAAGTCCATGAGTATGACGCCCTTTGCAACCTAAAAATTCGTCGCTATAACTTTTCCTTTCGTCTTCGCCTTTTTTTGAAGCAGATTCCCCGGATTTGATTGTTGTTGGGATTCCGGAGTATAAAGATGAAACCAAGTCTCACTGACGGTGACAACTCATCACAAAATGACGAAGACAACTCGACGCGACAGCAATCAAACTTAGCGTATGAATCAATATAAAATTTGTTCAGGTGTCGTGTGCTGTTATGTGTGATAGATGGCAGTACACAAGAACAACACCGACTTACAGTATCAATGCCATCTTTCTTTAAAAGGTACTTTTTGAACTGTTCTTGTACGATTGGGCTGTGAGGGCTCTACATGGGCGCTTTAAATTTTCGGTTCCAGATTTATTTTTTCAACGTCTTTGTGCTATAACATACTCAAATATGCAGTGAGAACTGATACAATAATTGTACAATATGATCATTTCCCCTTCTTCTTCAAATACATATTGTCAGTTTCCAATGGTAGTCTCAGCAAACTGAAAGACAATACATGTCAACATACACTTAAGACGCCGTATCGTGAAATGGGAATTTGTATTGGATGAACAATATTCAATTTTAGAGGCAAATTCGACTTTATTCGGCGTAACAGAAGGATCACTTTATCAATAATTCTAAAGGCTAAAATCCTTGTAGACATAACCACTTGATTTTTACAACTGATGAGCTTGAAAATAACATTTCATGATTGCAGTATAAAATTTTTTTTCAAAATATTAAGATTAAGTTTATCGCAATTAAAAATATTCATTCTATTTTGACAGAAAATAATTTATACGGAGATGTAAATGTAAGTAAAATAATAGATTAGACTAATAAAATAAAGTTATTTTAAAATCGTTTTCCGTATATATGTTAACATTAATGTATTATTGGTTAATCAATTTTCATTGGTTTGAAAATAAATACCTTTACATCAAAACTTTCTAAAGAATTTTTTATTGGGTTTTACTGTATATTTTCGTCCGGGTCTTGAACTCTAAGAACGATGGGTTTTTTTTATTAAATATGAATTTTTATCTAATACAATTTTTTTTTTCTTTGATACTTACTTTCAAGGACTTTCTCTTTTTAAGTCCTTGTTTAAGTAACAGAAAATCACGTGAAAAAAAATCGGTCAATTACTTAAAGTTAAGGATATCTCATCTCATAGGGAATCAAAAGTTTTGTCGAAGGCATTCAAAACCTCAATTTGTTTAAATTATATGCATAAATTACCAGTATTTCAAATTGATTTATGCATGCTTGAACTACTGGCTCTTCAAATTGCTTCCGCCAGCACGCATTCTGTTTTAAATGTTTCCCTCTTCAACTTTTATTGCTGATTCAGACTACACAATTTGAAATAATCACACCAAACTGGAATACTTTTACTTATATTTTCCAAAAGCAAAATAGGCTCGATACATTAAAGTAGACAACCAACTAAATCACAACGGTAGCAGCAATTTTCCCTGCCGAGTGAAATTACGACACCAAATGCACCATATCCAAAACAATTATATTACAACAGCTTATCACGCAAATGGGCAATTTTCTGTTTTATGCATTTAATGATTAAAAAACAAGATTTCAAGCGTGTATGGTTAAAACTTTTCTAATACTCTATTTTGTATCGAGTAAGAAGTAAAAGAATTAAAAAAAATTCAAAGAAATAACAAAGTCTAAAACTAGACCAACTTACGTAATCCTAAAGCATTTTAAATTTCAATAGCTATTTACTGATTTAAATTTCGTTTTTATCGCTACGTACTGATTTAAAATATACTGTTAGAAAACAAACAAAACGACTCATCATTTCTCTGAAAGTATCATCATCCTTAAAAAAAGCGCTTTACTTCCGAAATCGTGACTTAATTTAGGCAAAAGGTTTGAAACCGATACACGCTGGGATCACCACTCCTAACAAGAACAAATACAACAACAACAAAAAAGACTCGAAAGAAATCGAAACAAATTTCTAATATTAGCTCTCTGGCATTGTTTTATTTGATTCGTTAATTTTTTCCAACCGCCTCCGTTAGTGTAATCGTGACAAAAATTTCAACTATATATCCTTATTTTTGTGCAATACTGCCAATCCAAAATGCTATATCACAAAAACCCAAAACTGCTATTGACCCTAACCCAAACTTGCTTGCTAGCCGTTCTTTCCAATAAACACAGAATAACCAACACGCGCAAACTGAACGGATATGCAAATAAAAATAAACCTTTCCTTTCACTTTGGAGGAGGGAAAATAAACTAAAGCGCACACACACTTTTTCTTTTTCGACCTCAGGCATCAATTCATCTTTTCCTACGATCTCCCAAAAGCAACGGTCTACACAATTAACCCGGTTATAAGAATCGCTTCGAAAGAAGAAAAAAAAGAGCGGAGGATAGGAAGGAAACAACTAGTCTGTCTTCTTTTTTTTTACTTCCATCTTTTCCCCAATGAAGCGAAACAAAGAAAAAAAAATGGACTCTCATCTTCATTGGCGGATGACCGAAACCAGGACAGTGTTGTGTCCAGTGGCTGTCCTACATATATATAAGGAGTCGCTCGCTTGTTGGAACCACATTCAGAACTGTGATCTCCTCTGATCTTCCAGAGCTAGCAGATCGGTAAAAAGCAGTCGCCTTTCAGTTTTCACCATGGCATCATTGAAGGTAAGCATTCCTCAGTATTTCATCGGCAATAGCTTCTAGCTGAAAAAGTCTGTCTTGCATTCAATATTTACCTAGAAATAATACACAATGATTGAAAGATTCAAATGGCTAAGCTTAAATGATCTTAAAGTCCTTGGAAGTATGAATTTATCGAAATATTTTATATACAAAAATTAATCAATCAAATAGTAATACACTATTATCAAATTTTATTCGGTTTCTTTAATAGCTAACTCATTTTCAATGCCAATTGTTTACAAATAGAGATTCTCCAAAAATGTGAAGATTTAAATGAAATTAATTAACTTATAAATATTAACTACATTTTCTAGACAATAATTGTTCTGCAAAAATAAACCTAAAATCATTTTGTAATAAGGAATAGTGCCGACATTCTTTAAAAAAAAATAATTGAGCATCGGTAAATAATAGTTTCCTTCTAAATATCACGTAATTTTGCCTCCAGTTTCATATTGGAAAGTATTTTTTTCATACTTTCATGATAAATTAAAACGAAATTTTCTATACTTCTTGCTCTATTTCTTATTTAATTCATTAATTTCAAATTAATTTCTTGATTTACAGATAATTTGAAGAGAGAAATTTAAAAATATTTTATTTTTAATACTTAAGATTTTGAGGTGATAAAAGTATTTAAAAAATATACACATTTAATTTTCTTTCTTCTATGTTTACAATTTAAGGGGAAAAAATGCCTTTCCTTCTCAATTACTTGTATAACTTCAAAATTCTACGTACACTGTCGAAAATGTGGTATATATGTTTAAGGAAATATATTTCAGCAATTAATTTAATTACATTTGATTCATTTTAAAATTAAATTAATTTTAAATATAATTAATTAAAAATCAATTATTATCTAAATAAAATGTTTTTCTCAAGATTTATTTATATAATTTTTATCTCAGGTAATCCAGGAATAAATTTTGAGAATAAATACAATTATGAAAAAATGTAAAGATTTTGTAGCTGCTTATTCTTTAAACATATTACATGCCTTCTTTTGTATTTAAAAAGTATTTCTCATTTTTATAAGACAAAATAATGATGCAAGTAATCAATTATATTTTGCACAAGAAATGTCCAATTTATTTAACAAAATATTAAAAATATTTTTTTTATCATCGAATTGGAATACATCTTAAAATTTTTGTATCCTTCAATTGTATTTTATCTGTAAACAAACAAATTTAGAAGAGATTTAATACCAGACAGATAGCTGTCATTTTGAAAATATTAAGGGAGATCTCAAAGTTTCACCAGGTGGCGCTTTTCCCAATACTAATGAATTTTACAATTGTAATTCTTTTCGTGTGTATTTGTCTTTTCGAAATCTTTATTCCTCAAAAACAAAGCAAAACAAAAAAAAAAAAAAATCGAAAAAGTTCTTACATTGGCAGAAATGATTAACTGAAAGTAATTATGAGACGATCTAATTGAAAACGAAACCTTAATTTACTCATCAGTTACATTTCGATTTATATGCTTAATGTAATTATTTGTATTTATAAATAATATGTATGTATGACTATTTCGTATACATAATATATGTAAATATAATGTGTAACAACTGCATATCAATAGACAATCAAAACTCTTGCAAGAACTAATTTACTTGATTTTTATTGGATGGTTATGAAATTCACTTTTAAAAGTCTTCAAAACAGAAACAGATGGAGAGTTTTTGATGAAAATGAATTTTCATTCTAAAGAATATCGCAAAAATAACAGTTTACATGCTTTGAACAGCAGCATGGCAAATTTAAAGTAAAAAAGGAAATTTTTTAAAAAAATTATTTTTACTCTCAAATAAAGAGACCTAAATATACAATTTTACGTTTCAGTGTAATTTCATTACGTGAGCTAAATGTTTTTTTCATAATGAATTGGAATCCTTATAAAAGATACAACTGAAATGTATTTTCTTACATTTTAATAAATAAAACGTTTTAAATGTCATTTCCCTTATTAGTTAACTTTAAAGTTATCAAAGTCTTATATAACACTAAATCAATGGATAAATGTATGTGTTCATAAAAAATATCATTCAACTGAAAATTAATTTAAAAAATATTCATTGCAACATAAAAGCCAAATCAAGAACCTTATTAATTTGTATTCATTTTAATAGCAATGACACGGAAAATGAAATCATAAACTGCCACAACCAGATGACAAACTAATTTGTTGTACATGGTTGATCAAAGCATTTAATCATTTCAGGATACGAGTATATCGCTATATTTCAGTTGAAACAAAACAAAAAAATCAGTTTCTAATTGCAGAACATATTTTTCTTTAAATACCCTGCAGGTTCAAAGAGAATTTGACTTACGAATTACTATTTCTGGTTTCCGATGAGCTGAAAATGGAGTTTTTAATGAGGTCAATAAGAATTGCATTTGAACACAACGAGTGGAAGCATATAAGAATTTCGATGTCAATGTCTTTTTGACCTTACAGCTATGTTCTACTTTATATGAATACAAAAAACAAAGAAATTAGAATGAAATAAAATCATTTCACCAAAGAGTAGATTTAAGTACATTACGAAGTTCAGAAATACATTCAAATAAGATGAATTTTAAACTGATACGTTATTAAAAATTAATGACTCGCTAAATATTTGTATTCTTAGCATTTGTCTTTGCTGTGCTTTGTTTCTATCTTGCTCAGATTGTGAGCTAAAAAAAGAATACAGGAATTTTCTACTTAAGTGTCTAATATTATATTTTGTGACCTAATATTATATTATTTTGTGACTTAATATTATATTATTTTGCGACCGAATATAATTTTGTCTAATATTATATTATATAAGTTAAGAGGTTTTATTTTTGTTGTTTCAAACATATGGTAACTGTCTTGACTATTTTTCTACCAATTTTAATATTAGAATCTAATATTCTTTCACGTGAAATCACACTGAATCTGTCTTATATCTGAGAACTTTAATCATTCGGCTTAACATTTATTCCATTTTAATTATTACAAAATTTCAATCATATTACCAAAAAAAAAAAAAACAAAGAAAGAAAGAAAGAAAGAAAAGAAATATTAAGTACTTTTAAAAAAATTACTTAAAAACTTAAAATTTATCCATCTTTATTTGAAAGCTGAGAAATTCAAAGAAATTTCAGCTTCACGTTTCAATTTAAATTCTTTCATACCGATATTTTAAAAACGATTCAAGTCAAATGATCTTAATTGCATCGTACAGTTTTCCTTTTGAGGGTCTTAGCTTAGTGGATATTAAGTAGTGACTTTAATAAATCCTTATTTATATATATTATAGAAATTATTTAGGTTAACTTAATATAATAACGTTTTCTTTAAAGAAAATTATTTATCCATTTCAGCTGTGGGTATTGAGTTGCCTCATTTTGAGTGCAGCAGCCACTAAAGTTGAAAAGAAGAAGGCTATCACCTCTTCGAAGGATCTCGTTGCTGCAGCCACTGGCTATGGAGGTGGCGGAGGTGGCGGCGGAGGATACGGAGGTAGTGGTGGAGGAGGCTATGGCGGAGGTGGTGGAGGCGGTGGAGGTTATGGAGGAGGTAGCAGTGGTGGATATGGAGGAAGCAGCAGTGGAGGTGGAGGATATGGAGGTGGTTCTGGAGGCAAAGGAACCACTATCCTCTTGGCTATCCCAGTTTCTCTAAACGGAGGTGGTAAAGGTGGTGGTGGAGGAGGATATGGTGGATCATCTGGTGGTGGAGGAGGCTACGGAGGTGGATCTGCTGGAGGAGATTATGGCGGTGGAGCTTCTCTAGGAGGTGGATATGGAGGTGGTTCTGCTGGCGGAGAATACGGTGGAGCATCCATCGGAGGTGGAGGATATGAAGAAGCATCTCTTGGAGGTGGATACGGAGGAGAATCAATTGGTGATCTTGGTGGATATGGAGGAGGAAAAGGAGGTGGAGACAGCGGATACGGCGCTGCTCTTAGCGGTGGATATGGAGGAGGAAAAGGAGGTGGAGACAGCGGATACGGGGCTGCTCTTAGCGGTGGATCTGGAGGATATGGTGGCGAATCATCTGGAGGATACGGAGGTGGATCATCTGGTGGATACGGAGGGGGATCATCTGGCGGATATGGTGGTGGATCTTCCGGTGGATATGGCGGTGGCTCCTCTGGTGGTAAAGGCATTCAAATAATCACCCTTGGTGGAGCTGGAGGTGGATATGGAGGCAGCAGTGGAGGTGGTGGAGGATATGGAGGCAGCAGTGGAGGTGGTGGAGGATATGGTGGAAGCAGCGGAGGAGGAGGAGGATATGGTGGAAGCAGCGGCGGAGGAGGAGGATATGGTGGCAAGAGCTCCGGAGGTAGTGGAGGATACGGAGGAAGCAGCGGTGGTGGAGGAGGATATGGAGGAAGCAGCGGTGGTGGAGGAGGATATGGAGGAAGCAGTGGTGGTGGAGGAGGATATGGAGGAAGCAGCGGTAGTGGAGGAGTAACTCTTCTTGGCCTTAGTATCAGCAGTCTAGGAGGTGGTAAATCCGAAGGTGGAGATGGAGGATATGGAGGCTCTGTTGGAGGAGGTTACGGAGGTAGCAGTGGAGGAGATGGAGGTTATGGAGGCAGTGGTGGTGATGACTACGCCGCAGCTTTGAGTGCTCTCGGAGGTGGTTACGGAGGTAGCAGTGGTGGGGGAGGATATGGTGGTGGCAAAGGAGGTAGCAGCGGTGGATATGGAGGTGGTCTTGGGGGAGGCAAAGGTGGTAGCAGTGGTGGATACGGAGGTGGACTCGGAGGAGGATTAGGGGGTTATGGAGGTAGCAGTGGTGGTGGAGGATATGGAGGTGGACTCGGAGGAGGCAAAGGAGGTAGCAGTGGTGGATACGGAGGTGGACTCGGAGGAGGCAAAGGAGGTAGCAGCGGTGGTTACGGAGGAGGATTAGGAGGTTACGGAGGAAGCAGTGGTGGTGGAGGATATGGAGGCGGTAGTGGAGGTGGAAAGAGTGGCGGATATGGAGGAAGCAGCGGTGGCGGAGGAGGATATGGAGGAAGTGGTGGAATCAGCAAAGGAGGCTTTGGTGGAGTATCGAGCTATGGAGGAAGTGACTGGTCTTGGTGATCAGGTGAGATTAATTCTTATACAATTAACCTTCCTTCAATACTTATAAAAAAAGAAAACTTTTTTTGCAATTCTATGATCTCAAGAAAATAAGTAATTCACTTTTTTTCAACTTCTCAAGTAGGAATAAAAATCCTTCAATATAAAAATTTTAATTGCAAGTAAAATGACGGATAACAATATTATTGAACAACGGGACGCTTAATTTCTTCTAACACAAATATACTTCGATAAAATTGTTATATTTCTTACTAGACTGTGAAATTTATGTATAATATTCGCTATCAGTTAACTTTATTGTTTGCCGTAAGATGGAAATATTTTTAAAATAATCTTTTTACCTTTAAGTCCACTTGTAATATTAAATAATCTTTTTACTTAGATGTTATAGTTTCTGGCTAAAAAGAAAAAATTAAGTTTCAGGTTCACATACAATACACCAAATTCTTAATAATGAAAGAAATAAAGCTGTATTTAATTACTTGTTGGAGTCCTTTATTAAATTTATATATGTATATATAATGATACATAATGTCTTAATCTTCTCTTTGAATAGCATAAGTATTTTAAACGGGCTGCATCGAACTCTGTAAGGCATGTAGGGATTATAGTTTATAATCAGTTCATATCCCAAAAGGGGCAACGCTGGATACAGTTGATTGGTGAAAAACACAATTTTCAAAATTTAAGAGTGTGTATTATTTGCTATTAAAACGCTATTGCAAAAAAGATGTAATTCTAAAATGACTGTAGTACTGCGTAATGAAAATAAGGTAATTATATTAAGGGAACATAATAATCATCATATTTTTCATTTTCAGTTTGAACTAGGAATAATACTGATGGAAAAAACAATAACTTGCCTTTGAGTGAAATAAACATTACATATATATATTTTTTTATCTTTCAGGTAACTGACAGGAAGACATATATCTCTTATTGTGAATATTTTGTGCTTGTATAACTAGAAAGTGTTACAATTGCCTTACAAAGGAAGTGGAATTGTTTTACTTGCAGAAGAATTGAGGAGCCATACTTGTTGAAAACGCTCATTTACAAGAGGCATTATTACAAGTCTTGTACTACAGTATGTAGCTGTAATTACTTGTACACTACAGTCGAACAAAATGTATTAAGAACGTTCTTTTCTCACTAGTTTCCATTCGTGCAACGAATGCCTGAATCACTGGTGATAAAGTTAAAAGCCATACGTTGCAAACGAATAATATTACAGGTTCCACACTCACCAATGGAGTTCTGTTGTCCATATCCAGAGATTAAAAGGAAAACTGCAACTTCATTCTTCTTGTACAGCAACGTCGAACCTGAAATATTATTTGTATGTTTATTTTTGTGATTCCTGATTTGCATGAGCTGCAAGCATTGCACACGATAAGCGCCTTGTAATTTTCTTTGCGATAAATAAAAGTAAATTATTTTTGTAATGCTGTGTTTATTGACTTCTTTAGTAAATTAAATATTCAAGAGAAGTGACTGGGGAGAAATATGTAGAGTTAAAATTTAAAGGAGGTGATATTTTAAAAATATAGAGTCAAAAGGCAGGAAGATTGTAACTTTACACAAAAAATCGAAATGGAAACCATTTTCTGGAATTGATAATTTCTTATAGAATTTTAGTCAGTAATTATATTGAATTACTTTTCGATAGATAAATTATTATGAATCTTCTCATTTTTTCTAAAGCTATTTTCTTTTCTTTTAAAATTGATATAAAAAGAGCCACCCCTAAACTACATTCTTTTTCTTAAATTTAAAATTAAGAAAATCATTAAATCTCCCCAATTTTAAATGTTTATTTAAATTGTAGAAGCTTTTAATATTAAATTTATTTCTAAGAAAAATCTATCTGATTCTTTTAACTCATTAACTGTGTAGTTAGGACCAATACTTTTTTTAAATATTGATTTAATATAAAATATGTGAACATTTTCTCAAATTCAAACCATTGATTAATTTTTTTTTATTGTCTGAGTATTTTTGGCACAATATTTGTGATATATATGACAAAAACCTTTTTTAAAAAGTGTTTAAGTAAGTGTAAAAAAAAAGTAAGTCTATAAACATGGATTAATATTACTTTCATTATCGAATTTTACACACCTTTTCGTGGTTAACTTAAACATACAAATAGCTTTTTCTCTAAACGTCAGACATTTCATTTCGTCTAGTTTAGATTCATTTTCCACAACTTTTTATGGTAGTCGTAGTGTCCTAGTGGTCATGGTCGAGGACTCACAGCCGGTAGTTTTCTTCAAATCGGTGGTTCAAGATTTGGTGCCACAAAAGATCCACCGTGTAGCCGGGACTGATGTACGTTAAATCTGTGGGAGCCCAAAGTCCTCCCGTTGGCGTGCTGTGGAAATTAGAAGAGGAAGGTGCCAACTCATGTGTTCACTTGAGCTCACTTGACCGAGGTTTAAAATTACGAGTTCCATCGCTAATAGCCCTCGTGTTGCTTCTAGTAGGACGTTAATAAAACCCATCAATCATCCCAAGTTCTTATGAACAGTTTATAAGCAAAGTGTATTTGCACATTTATCAAAATTAAGATCCAGATATATCTTTAAATGAACTCTTAAAGTAAAATGACTTACAGTTGCTATTATTGATATATAATACTTATAATTAAGCTCTAAATCATTTGAATGAAATGTGTGTCAATTTACTATGTATTAAATGTAATTATATACTCTGAAGGATTTATCTGATGTTCATTAACTAATTATCAATCGTAGACTTCTATAGTCATATTCTCTGATTAACTGCAATCGTATCCTAAAACACTTTCGGGTTGTCTTTCAAATGCTGTATTATAATACTGTATTCCGATTTCCCAGTTTGCATTAATTTCATTAGAATCTTTCATATTTCGAGCTTCTATGTGCACTGAAAATCTCTATTTATCCAACTTTTTTTCCCCAAGAACTTCGAATAATTTCTATAAACTTAGAATATCGAACAAAAATTCCATACATCAAACAATTTTAGAATTCAAGCAATTTTTACATGTAGACGTGAGCTTCATTGACACTGATTATTCCACCCATTTGGACATACTGAATGACTGTTTTGATGAAGATGAGCCCAAAGAAAGATGATGACAATGAAAATGAAATAATTGAAAAACTATCAAGGAAGCGAGTGGTGAAAGAATTCCAAACTTTCCGACACGGCTAGAGATTTATTCCTAACATCATGTACAATTTTGTTTCCTAGAACCTTTAAATGAGATATATTGAAGTTCGACTGTGTTATATATAATAAACCCTGCTGTCGTGTTAATATATCAATATTTTTCAATGATTGTTGGATCCGAAACTTGATATTTTTCATGAACATTACAATTAGGCTCAAGGGAGAGAGAAAATAACATACAAGCTGTTAACAAATTTTACCCTTAAACTATGAGGGAAAGATAATAAAATATTTTAAAGGATGTCACTGGATGGTGAAAACTAACTAACATATAGTGGTAAACACATAATTACAAATGTCGTGAAACTATGGCTCAAAGAGAAAAAATAAAAATAATTAATTATATATTTTTAATTATATATTTGCTGAATCTTAAAACATCCTACTCTTCCTTACATCATATCGAATGTATATATTGATTTTATAAATTTTCATTTTAAGAGCAAGTAGAAAATATTTTTTGTTGTTAGAATTTCTTAACGATCTATCACTGATCCTAAATACATAATTTTAAAATTTGAAAAAATATGATGGTATCTGAATTTCTTAAATGAGCGTATCAGTTTTGAAATTAGATGTCTCAGAAGAAGAAAGAAAAATCCGAAAGAGTTATGAAAAAATTAGTCTTTCAACTTTGACAAAATATCACACTTTGTTTATTTAATCACAGAATTAGAGTTTTTTCAATTTTTTAAATTTATTTCATATTCTGAGGAAAGAGAAACAAGAAGATGGTTGAAATTTAAATTATCGCATTTCAAATAAAACTAGTACTGTATAGAATTTTTATCATGAGAAGACAAAAAAAAAAAAAAAAATTAGATCGACTATTTGTTCGTTTTTAACCTCTGATTTCCTTCACTTCCTTTATAGAAACGTATAAAATAAATAATTTCTCTAAATTTATTCCTAGTCATCATTTTGTGAGAAAAATTCAGCTCATCCATTTTGCATATGATAAATACGATAATTTTAAATTTTTCGCTTCGTGTACTCTACTACCACATAAAATTGCTATACTCGTAAATGAACTTAAACATATTCTTCAAAACTTGATGGGTATCTGTTTCAGTAAAAGTTCTCAATGTTGCAATTTATATAATTATTTATAATCAATAAAAATGAACTGAGGACATATCAATTATAATATCTCTTTCTACGTCACCCGTTTGTTTTAATGCTTTCTTGAAAATATTGTGAAGGTTTGACCTTCCCAAAATGCCACCTTTTTGTAGTTGTGACCATACAATTCCATTTGCAGCTTTTCTGTATTTAAAGAATTGCTTTCCTGATCAGAATCTAAATTAATAGGATTTTCACCTCCTCTAGGAGCACTGATAATACTCTTTGTTGACAATAGAATAATGAGTAAATATTAATTTTTATTTTATGACGTCAATAATTACATAAGCTTAAGATAGTATTTATTTTAGATTACGATATATTTAAATTAATAATTTGTCGTTTACTTTAATTTTAATACCCGAAAACTAATTCTATTTTTCATCATAGAATTGTTTCGTTTGATTAAATTTTCTGTTAAATTTGGTATCACTTATATATTTTAAAAAATTTTCTATTTTTTGAAGAATTTTTAGTATTCTTTAAAACTTTGAATACTTAGATGCAATGAAATAAAATCAAATGCTATTTGAAAATGTAATCATCTATTGAATGACCATATCACTTTACTGATTTAAGTAATTCATCAGATTAAAGAAAAATCAATTAGAAATAAAGGTCAGGTTAAAATCATTTATATCGATTTGATTGATTCTGAATGGAACTATTTGTAGGATAGAACTTTTCAACATTCTCTTTATCATCACTAGTGTCCATTGATACAGCGTCCTCTTCGGCTTCTTCAATTTCTTCGCATGATTGTTCATCTACAAAGGACAATTGTTTTGAACATTCCTCTGATTCTGGTAAAGGGCACATCTCGTTTATTTTAGCCTTTACTGCAAGCTAATTTCTTTGACCTTCTTTTCATAATTTTATGTTAGGAACATTACAAAATAAACATTTGGAAATTAAAAAATATAGCATTTCAAAATAAACATTTGAAAATTGTCTATGCTTTTCTTTAGAACAAATTACAATGAACTCTGAAAAAGTGAAGTCAAACATAAATTATAATTTTTTTCTTATATTATTTTATTGTTATTAATTATAATAATCTACCTGTATTCATTTCTTATTACAACATTACTAATAATTATAATCCTTTATGAATGATTATATAGGTTAAATTCCAGGATTTAAGACCTCCATCACATCTTACCTGCGATAGATTCAAAAAAAGTCATGAAAATGATTCAAATTGTTAATTATATCTATCAGTTTTAGGTCAGCACACTTGTACAAAATCTCCTGTGAGATTTCTAGAAAATATAAGAAACTTAACACCAAATAGTATTCAGACATATTCAATTTTTCAGACAGTCAAAATGACTGTTCCTGGAATATCTAGGTATATCGCATGCATATCTCCAAAGAAAAAAAGAGAGGAAAAGAAATAAATTGATAAATATATAATTATTTAGCAATTTAATTAAAAGTCCTCAAAAAAGGGCATTTGAATCACTAATAATTTAAGTTTAACAATTTTTAAAAGAAATATGAAATCCAATCATTTTGATTGATCTCGTATATCTAGTGTTAAATCTATCGAGAATCAAAGTCTTCACTTTGGGATTGTATGGAAGTTAAAAGAGTGAGGTGTGCCAGTTTGGGTGTCGTTCTTGTCACTTGATTGTGGCCAAAAATTACCGAAGTCCAGAACAGAAATTTTACAAATCTAAGCACATTTGTCTAATAATTTGGTTATTAATTGGTAATCAATTACTTGCACTTATTTACATCTTTGAAAAATATTATCTTATCAAGCAACAAAAACAACATTATTCATAGATGTGAAGAGAATGTTTACATAATAACGTTTCTAATTGTAACAAGTAAATTTGGACATCCATTTATCACAATAATCTGCTCGTCTTTAAAAGAATTAAAGAATTAAAAACTATTTTCTGACCAATAACCACATGACTTTTTTAAAAAATATGAAACATTTTACAGAAAGATTGTTTTAGCACATTAAAGTATGCAAATTGATGGCCGCCTTTATATCATCACAAACTGTAAGAGATTTGGAGGGTAGATAATTTGACATCGAACATAAATACAGCAGTATATTATAATGCACAATTAATTTCTATTCAAGTAAATTCATTTGAAAATGTTTCCTCAATTTAAATCTAAATAATATTGATCGGTTTCTTATTTTTTTAGTTCAATTTTTATTAACGTCGCACTAGAAGAAACACGAGGGCTATTTAATATTGATCGGAGATATTAAATTTTTAATTATGTTCATCTTGTGAAGAGAATAGTTTTTTTTCTTTTTTTTTTTTAATTTAACATAAAGAGAGAGTGGTTACAAAAATTAAACATTATCTTGTTAGGATTACAATCTTCCTCGTAAATTTCGGTAATTTTTCAATTGTAAAGAGGTGGAGAAGTATGCTCAAAAATTTTAAGCACAGATTTTTTTACGATACAAATTAAATAGCAATACACTCCTGGATATCTTCAACATTCAAGAATACTGTGTCGTGCTGACATCTAGGGACAGAAAGAAAACCGATTCAATTCACACAAAGATTTTTTTTTTTAATTTGAGACTGCTCATAACGCATTTCTTAAAGTTGCAAAAAAGAAAGACAAATTTTTCTTGAAATATGCTCCTGTAACGTGTAACAAAAAAAGTGCGGAAACAATTTATTTTTAATTTTTAAAAGTGTTACAACTGTGATTTAAAATTATATGCACTTGAAATCCTTTTTATTAGCCTTGATATGCTTTGGTGTCTGCAAATAAAAGTGACGTTTAATTTAATGATGTTCTTAAAACGTCATTTTTCCTGCTTAATGTTCTAAATATAGATCACTAAAGAAATATATTAACATTTTACCCAATATATGTTTGAGGAAATAAATAAAGTAAAACTTTTCCGCTGCATGCTGCAAGTGTCTCAAAAAAAAGGAAATCGAAATAAAATTCAATTAATAAATAAAATACTGTATAACTGATAACTTGAAGTGTAAGAGATGCTTCCTGAAGCTGTTAATATGCTATAAGAATTTAAAAAGTAAAAATAGTCAACTTTTTTTTTAGATTTGTGATTTTAATAGTAAATTAATCATATATATCTTTGTATGAATATTATAGGTAGGAGTGGAAAACGTAAAAAGCCAGAAAAAGAATTATTGGAACACACACAGAGTTCTTATACAGATTTATTGTACTGTGGCGTCTTACAATCCTTGCACGATGGCCACCGAGAATGCGAGCCTGCAATTATAGATAAACATACCGGTTGAGTGTAAAAAATCAAATGCAAAGAAGTTAATTCAACTTTCTACAAGTATATAAAAGGTAGCTTCCACGTTCATTTGATTATCAACTTTTGACGCCTGTTATCACTTCTTTCCGTTAGCTTGTCAATTCGTCAGCTAATAGTTCTATATTAAATTTAATTTAATTTAATTTAAGTGCTTTTAATGTTAATAAATTGTGTTAGTTTCTTGAAATGTCCAGTTGCTGATCACCTATTTTCTGACATATCTGGAGATAGTAAGCACCAATTGGCCATCCCCTACATTGGTGACTCAGACGTGATTTGATCACGCAACCTTTTGATATGGAGTTATAGTTCGCAGATTGAATAGCAGTTTTTAGTGACCGGCATTACCGCGGTTAGAACAAAATTTCATTCTATTATTATAGTTCTTGATGCTGCAATCTTAGCGGGGATTTGAGATATCATACTTGACACCCCGACCACTGACGCATACTAATCTTTAAAGAAGTGGTAACTAACTTCAGAACATTCAATCGCGAATTTTTGGCAGAACATAGTGCGGTTAGACATTTTCTAATTATTCTAGAAGGACGATAATTTATCATTTTTACGGACCACAAAACGTTTACTTACATTTCCTCAAAGAAATTCGATCGAAGTTCATCTCATTAGATTCGGAACATCGAATATATTGATCTACATACTATCGATATTCCCTACGTTCTGGGAGGAGAGAATGTGTTCGAGGACGCCTTGCTTTGTATAAAGACGATGGGTTGTCGGATCATATGATTCAATAAGTCTAGCGAGTCTTTAATAGAATAGCCACTAATTCCTAATACTCAAGTCCAGCGAGATTATTAGGAATTAATGGTTTTGCTTAAGTCTAAAACCAGCCCCATGCAGCAGAGGAGCTATAATGCGTTATGTCTAAGGGCGTCGAGCATCCATATTTTTCAGAAGTTCTTAGATATAGATTGTTCCATACTTTGCATGACTTGTCTCATCCATTACTAAAAACCACAATTAAATTATTACAAGAGGGTTTCATGCAGAACATGTTTGCTAGAGATTGTAGGAAGTGGTGTAGAACCTGCGTATGTCAGATCAGAATTCAAAAATCCGGCGTCATATTAGCTCCCTTCTTGTAATATTCCAATTGGCAGTAGAAAGTTTTACATATGTATTTGTAGATGTTGTAAAACCTTTACCTCCTTCGCGGCGAATGTCTATCTGTTGACGAGTGTAAATCGATTTTCGCGTTGGTCAGAAGCCTTTTTCACATTGGATCAGGCAACAGATACGATTGCTTGAGAATTTTACGACGGTTGATTTGCTCATTTCCAAACTCCTGAGACCATCAAAACCGAACCTAGCAGGAGTTTTGAAAGTGATCATTTTCACTCACTCACAAAATATCCTGTCATTCATAAAACACGTAGCAAGGCCTATAATCCTAAGACGAACAGAATGGTAGTGGTTTCATCAACAATTTAAAGCAGTATTGAAATGTCACGATTCGTAATGATGGTCAGAATCCATTCCCACTGTGCTCTTGAATATTAAAGATAGTCTTAACGAAGATTAGAGGCTTCTCCTGCAGAATTGGTCTACAGTACAACTTCGAAATTGCCACTGAATTTTTTTGCAATATAAAGTTTTTACTACGAAATGGTAAAGTAAGTTTAGGGAGCACTTGCAGAAGCTACGTCCAGTGCCTGCCACCCGTTATATGTTCAACAGACATTTGTGTACAGTCAACTACTGATGCTAATTATACTTTTGTGCGCCAAGATGCAATGCTTCCATCATTTATATAGCCGTATGGAGGTCCATGCAAAGTGTTAGCAAGCGATCTAAAATTTTACACTTTGTCGATAAAATGAGATAAGGCTACAATACCAACCTTTGGTTGTTGAAATCTACATTACTTCTGCACGAAGAAGCAAGACACAAAGGAAGTGATTCAGTTCCCAAGCCAGAAGACAAATGTCTAGAAACTACATCGAGATATGGCCGCTATTTGAAGACTGTAGCTCGATTCTAGTGTTAATCGTTTTATGACCCTGAAGAGGAGTTCTTTAGCATCATACAACCCTTGTAAGATGACCATCGAGAAGGAGAATAGGCAATCGTGGATAAATGATAGATTCAAGTGTGAAAAATAAAATGCTAAGAAGTAAATTCATCCTTCTACCACAAGCATAGAAAGGATGGCTTCAACGTCCACCCGATCATCAATTTCTGTCGCCGGTTGCCCCTTCTTTTCTTTAGCTAGCTGATATTTCTGTATTAGCTTTAATTTAATTTAACTGTTTTTAATGTTAATAAATTGTGTTAGTTTCTAGAAATGTCCTGTTGCTGATCTATCTTCAGACTTATCTAGAGTTAGTTAGGTGACAAGCAATTGTTCCGTTGTGTTATCATAATTTATTAAAGTATTTGCATTCTAGAATAGCATTTTATCTTATTTTACATTGCGTTTATTTTTGGGTAATTATTAGCTATATTTTAATTTAATACAGGTGTTGTAACAAATACGGTGCATTTTCACTTCATACTACAGAAGAACATCGATTATCCGAAATAATTATGGACTGCGGGTTTTCGGATAACCGATTATTTATAGAGAAGATTGTATCTGAGTCATATATATATATATATATATATATATATATATGAAACTGTATTATTAAACACAAAGCGTATATATTTTGTATCAAACGAATTTTAACAGAGAACTGACTATAGTAGTTTGACAAGCTCTAAATTGTCATTAAATTTGGCTAATAGTCAGAGACGTAGCTAGAATTTTCAGTGCCCACGGAATAATTGAAGATTTCGCACCCTTCATGTTTGCCAAAATGTATTAGGGATGTGGGCAAGAATTAATGTATTTAAAATAATTGTGTCTTAAAAAAAAGTATTTCACTGTAATTTTTTTTTATTATTATTTTAAATATTTTAATTTTTAAAAAACTTTTATGAGTATATTTTCAAGGTTTCGCTAAATTTATGTAGACAGAACGAAATAAAGGAAATAAGACAGTAATGGTAGCTCGAGAAAATATGATTATATATATTTTCTTTTAAATTCTAAAAAATTATTAAAATATTACATTGCAAAAACTTAGACATTACGTTGGATATAATAATATCTAAAATTTAAATTAGTAAAAAAAAAGAAAGAAAGAACAAAAAAAAAAAAAAAAAAAACCAGTTTGCCTTTAAATGTAATTATTAACTTCTAAGAGAGATTTTTCTAGCCTTTGGTGCTTCAAATATACTGATTAATTGATCAGAATGTATGTAAATAAATATATAAGTAACTTCTTCCACACTCAGTAAAGCCTAGACTGACAATTTTTTCTGTGCCATGTAGTAGTTATTTCAAGTAAGGCAAGATAAGTTTTAGTTTACTTAAAGATCTTTCACAATTATATATGTAGATTCATTTAGTCAGTAAAAATGATTGTGCAAATGTTTTCATATTCTTTTTAGTGCTTAAGAATAGGAAACATTTCATTTTAAAATTTCGAAACATCAATTTGGTGCTCCCTGGTTGATGTCCCAGGGCACAGATGTTCCCTTTGCCCCTTTCCTAGCTACTCCATCCAAACTTTTTTTTGCTTCGGAACTGAGACTCGTTTTTTACTGCTAAATTTCTCAAATACTTTAAAGATAATAACTGAGCAACATAACATTTTTCTTGTTGCCATAATCACTTCGTATCCTTTTCCAGGAAAGTACTTGTCGAGTACACTCGCAAAGTTTGCTATGTCATCACTGTTCTTTTTGATGCCCGATATTGTTACATTTTCAATTCCATATCCCCGACATAAGCTTGATCCCCCAGCACCTTCTTCGACTGATCGGCTGTTTCAAGTTATCGGACGAGTTTACGTTTAGTCGCCATTGCGAGCAGCACAATAATTACCAGTAACCAAAGCATGATCTATCACAAACTAAAGCCCCACGTCACTAGGTTACACAAGGTTAATTCTTGTAAGCTTGTTGAAAGCACTATAGGCCTCAAGTGGATCTTCTGCAAGGCGTACAAATTTGAATTTGCCGACTGAAACGTTTTCGGTTAACTGATGTTTCGGTTGATCAATATTCGAATAATCAATGCTTTACCTCAGTTTATTTTCTTTTTATTAAATTCTTCGTCCATGGTAACTGAGTGGTCACTGTCGCGAGCGCGTGATTGGAGTTTATTTTAACCCAATTTTGATATCACTAAAGAAAGACCTGTCGTGTAGCGTGGTTTATACATATAAAATTTGTTAGAGCTCAAAGTTCTCACGTTGAGGTGTTGTAGAAGATTACGAAGCGGGGTGTCACCTCAGGTGTCGTCCAGATCACTTAACCATAATAGGGAATTAAGAAGTCCAACACCATTAGCCCTTAAATTGTTTCTGAGTACAGTGCTAATAAACTCCTTTAAATTGCACATTTGATTTACAAATTCATATCAATCCCCATACATCCAACAATCTTTACAATCCTAGTTATTTGATACTTCGCTTACAATTTATTTTAAATTCGCTTTAATTAGCCTTTTCGTGACGGTTACTTTCGAGAAGAAGCTCTCAGGGGCTTACCTTCTTTAGGTATGTACGGGAATCATGACCCCGATGCACTTTAGTGATATTTTTCTTTCCCATGGAGTTTACTGTTTTTGATAAACATGGGTGACGCATCCACAAGATACATTAGCAATCGTCTATTTTCGACCCTCCTTCTTATTAACTAATTTTTATCTTTCTTCCATATTTTCAAACACCTAGATCACAGTTACACATTGTTTGGCATAGCATAGACATACATGGCTTTTATGTGCTGTTAAACTCCACCACCCCTCACCCCCATTCGAGAAGAAGATATTCGTAAGGACAAGATTTTTAACTATGCTGCTTTCCCTTTTGTTTGTCAGTGATTGACAGTTCTGAGCGTCTTCCAACAAAAGGCAAGATAGTGTATTGATCACTCGCTGAGCATTAGAAAAGTTTGAGGATCAAATAGCCCCTAAAATAGCGAGGGAGTCGGGGTTGATGCACGTTAAGTCTGTCGGGTTCCAAAGTCCTCCCGTTAGTGTGGTGTGGAGGTTAGGAGAGGGGGCAGCTCAGTGCCGCCCTAGTAATTTGACCGAGGTTTAAAATTTCGAGGTCCGTCGCCAATAGCCCTCGTCATGCTTCTAGTGCGACGTTAATAAAACCAAACCAAAGTAATACAAAATCCTTAAAATAACCAATGATTCTTGCTTTTTAGGGAATGTCATTATTGAAAATCAAATTGTGATTAATATCCAATTTGAATTTTTAAAAAAATCTTTTGAAACGTACTCTAAAAATAGGTTGTATTTTCTTTCTTACAATTCTTTTGTATTTATTTTCTTCTCTACCTTAGTACCATAATTAGAATTTTTATATAGTAAACAAATCTATTTTGTGCAATAATCGTGAAAAAATTATTATATAATTATTTTACTTAACAGCATTTTTAATATGCAGTTACTTTAATTTAATTTTACAGTACATTTACAAACAAGTAAAAAGTACGATTTGAAAAAATTAACATTTATCTGAACAATTCATCCGTTTTTAGATTTATTGGTACAATAAACTATTGTATAAGTGTAACACAGTTTATGTTTTGAAGTTCTTTTTAAGTTGAATTTTAAACAGTGGAGTAAATTCAGCTCTCATACTATATTTTCAAAGTTTGTACTCTATTTAATACTATTCTATACTTTATCTGTTCTATACTATATCTATTATACTATTATACCTATTCTGTATCTTCAAAGGCTTATTTCATTCAATCATAACTTTTGATTTTACTATAATTTTTTTTCCTTTTTCCGAGTGCAGTTATTTGAATGCTACTTAAAAAAGGAAATTTTCCCTTCTTGTACGTAAAGAGTGTTTTTCGTAATTATAAATTAAGCTTTAATAAAAATTTAACTTTTAATTAGGATGCAAAAATATTTCCAAAGAAGGGTGAGAATCGAATGTTGTTTCAAAATATATTTCCACTACTTTTGAATTGCTTATTCATGCGAGCCTAAGAAATGAATATTTTGTGCACAACTTTGTAAAAAAGGGCCATTTTTCAATATAATAAATAAAACACATAGTCTTCTTGATTTTAAATGATGCAATGTAGCATAGTTTTGAACGTAATATGTTTAAGTAAAATCACAAAATGGCTTTGAATGAATTTCTGTACTTCTCAGATAAAGTATGGGTTTTAGCTAGTGTTAAATTAATCTTTTCAATACAAAACTTTTTACAACTTACAAATATTGGGTTGGCAACTAAGTAATTGCGGATTTCACTCATAGATGGCGTCAGTTGAATTTTGAGGCTTGCACACGTAGTACAAATGTAAAACACATTTTGTTATTTGATAGTTGGCAATTCAGCTGTCAATCAGTAAAAAAAAGTTTTTTGATCGGTTGCGTAGTTTTCGCTTAGCCTTCGTTGAAGAATGGAAAATCAAAAGGAACATTTTCGTCATATTTTGCTTCTTTATTTCCGCAAAGGGAAAAACACATCGCAAGCTCATAAAAAGTTATGTGATGTTTATGGTGACGAAGCCTTAAAAGAACGGCAGTGTCAAAATTGGTTTGCCAAATTTCGTTCTGGTTATTTTTCACTCAAAGATGAAAAAGCTCTGGTCGTCCAGTTGAAGTTGATGACGCCCAAATCAAAGCAATAATCGATTCGGGTCGTCACAGTACAACACGTGAGATTGCAGAGAAGCTTCATGTATCACATACATGCATTGAATATCACTTAAAACAACTTGGCTATGTTCAAAAACTCGATATATGGGTTCCTCACGAACTGAAAGAAACGCATTTAACGCAACGCATTAACAGCTGCGATTTGCTAAAGAAACGTAATGAAAATGATCCATTTTTAAAACGACTGATAACTGGCGATGAAAAATGGGTTGTTTACAACAATATCAAGCGGAAAAGATCGTGGAGCAGGCCAGGTGAACACACTCAAACAACATCAAAAGTTGATATTCATCAAAAGAAGGTTTTGTTATCAGTTTGGTGGGATTACAAAGGAATTGTCTACTTTGAACTCTTACCACTCAACCGAACGATCAATTCTGATGTCTACATTGAACAACTAACGAAATTAAACAATGCAGTTGAAAAAAAGCTGCCCGAATTGACAAATCGAAAAGGTGTTGTATTCCATCATGACAATGCAAGGCCACACACATCTTTGGTCACTCGGCAAAAATTATTGGAGCTTGGTTGGGATGTTTTGTTAATCCACCATATAGTCCTGATCTTGCACCATCTGATCACTTTTTGTTTCGATCTTTACAAAACTCTTTGAATGGTAAAAATTTCAATATTGATGATGATGTCAAGTCTCCAACCCAATATATTTTTGAGTAATGTCAGACAAGGGAACAAAAAGAAGTCTGTAAGAGCTAGATTAGGTGAGTAAAGCGGAAGTGCGGTACTTAAAAAAAGAATCTTAGTTACAAGATGTTGGGCCAAGAAGTTGCGTACGCGGATCACAGTAAGCGGATGTGTTCTGTCAGGCAACGACTCCACTTCCTACACCTGAACACGTTGCATGCGCAACTGTAACAGCTTCATAACTGCATCGTAGAATTTAGCGTTGTCGGTTTGCCCTTCTAGGACAAATTCGTAATGAATCCCACCGTCCCAAAATTTAATCAAGAGTGTCTTGATTCTGGACTTCTGCAGGCGACTCTTTGGGAAGCGCTGGAAAACCAGAGGCACCATCGTTTATTTTTTCACTTATTTGCCACTTCTATTTCTGTTCTAGTAACACTAGCTCTCATTTCCAGTGAGGATGGCTGGTAGAAAAGTCGGATTCTGGTCACACGTGTCAATGAAATGTCCAGCAGTGTGCATGCGCGTTCCCTTCTGCTCGTTGGTCAATAAGTGAGACACAAAATGGGAATAGATTTTACGCTTACTCTAATTTTGGTGAATGATAGTGTTAACAATGATAGTGGGGGAATAGATCTTACGCTTATTCTAATTTTGGTTAATGATAGTGTTAATACTATCCTTGTTAATTACCAAATCTTCTAATATCCATCATAGAGATAGCCGGCGATTTTGTAACAACATCTGTTGTACCCACTTAGTGTTATCGGTCGTCATATTTGTTGAGAATCGGCCCGAGCGTGGTTTGTCATTCACAGTTTTCTTTATCTCTGGTAAATGTTTAAACCAGTTGCACGTGCATTTTCTGATCACTGTGCCAGCATAACATGCGTTTTTGTAGCCTTTTTTAATTTTTTTTTTCTAATTTATTACAAAACTTCATGTATATCCGTTTCTCCATTTCAATTTAACGTGAGTTTTCACACACACGCCATTCGACTGCTCGTAACAGAACTAATCTGCATCAGTTTCTTGCTCCCCTTTCTACATGCCGTTTTTTCATTGTTTCTTCTCTGAACATGCACGTGGCCCCATTTTTAACTCACATTGCTTTTGATCTGCCCATCTATTCACCGAACTTTTTAAACGCATCTTGTAAATTACAGGCAAAATAAATAAGAAATTATCAAATCGAGGGAAAATAACAGCTGCTTACAAAAACAACGATATAAAGAACTATTCATTGGCTTGTTTGGGCTGGGAAAAGATATGACAAAAGAGAAATTTTTAAATATAAGCATGAAGAAGGATGTCTATCTCCCTCCCATCCGAAAACACGGGAGACTGGTCAAGAGATTGATGTTTAAAGGTTCTAAGAAGCTCCATGACTGCCCAAAAGCTGAAAAGAGAGGAATGACTCTTTGGTCTATTTCTCAACCAGTCTTATGAGAATTTAAGAGACCATTCCTTTTGGTCGGTAAATCGACTACCGTCCTCAAAATTTAATTCATCACACTGCGATAAACTCAGC
Source organism: Nephila pilipes (assembly GCA_019974015.1). Taxonomy (NCBI): domain Eukaryota; kingdom Metazoa; phylum Arthropoda; class Arachnida; order Araneae; family Nephilidae; genus Nephila; species Nephila pilipes. Next base: position 63,510 of record BMAW01039458.1, on the reverse strand, counting down.
AATATACCGCCCACTCAATGCTTTGGTATTTCCATTGGCAAAAATACAAAATAAAGATAAAAGGTTATTGCTTAGAGCCAAAAACTTTTTGACGAATTTGAAAACTCCAACACAAAGTCAGTTGCGTTGAGAAATTCCGTGTAACATGCAGAAAGCTCCACAATTTCATATGATTGTCTATAGGGAGAAAACGAACCACAAATTTAGATACACCCAACCGTTATTCCATGTTTGTTTTATCTATAAGAAGTTAAAGTGTATGGGCTCTGTAGAAGTAAGTGTCAAAAAAACTAATTTATTTAATATTTGTTAAAAAGTTTATTACTATAGATTTGAGAGGGTCCGAAATAGTGAAGGCTTTGTGGTCCGCCAGAAGATCATTCAACCCTGTACTACTGTCAAATTAAATTATCTGACAAAATAAATGAAACATACAAAAACAATATCGACGATAGGGTTGTAAGAAGGATTTCAAAAGCGCGTAATAAATAAATAACACAGTGATAAAAAGATTTATACTTCAATCTGACTTTGCTCTTACTAGCTGGAACATGTGCGTTATGTTTCCCCTTGTACACTGCTCAAAAAATTAACGTTTAAGGTTTTAACGAAAATTTGAAAATATTTACACTGATAACTTACATCAAATAGAACAGAAGAGAAAAATATCATATGCAAATCAACTTAAGTGACGTTAAAAACCAGGAAACGCATTTGAGCGTAGAAATCGTGCTTTCACAGAAACTTCTTTTTTTTTTCACTGTCTCAGTTGTGAAATTCAATTATTCAGTGATTGTTTTTTTAAAGAAAAGATGACTTGAAAATATCACAAAATGCTATTTACCGCAATCCATGACTTAGCATATTACAGGGGGTCTGGAATTCAGCAAACATAAAAAAAAAGCGTAGATTACCCTATTGGAGTGGCAAGAAGTATTAATGAAAGACTGTGAAATTGATTACAATATACAGGAATGTTAGACGCTGACCAGGTCAAGGTCACCCCTTTGGTGTTACAGCAACTGATGATCAATATATCTTGTTAACAGCTCGTCGAGACAGAAAAATAATATCCTTACCACCAAATTTTTATAAAATCATATTTATATAAATAAATTTCGAAACTTTCGACTGAAATTCATTCAAGCATTCAATTTTCATTTTTAAAAAAAAATTCCATTCCAACATTACAGCAGGAGTTCTCCATCAAAGTAATTTAAGCTTTTGAGTCCTACAAATTGATGTAATTGAAATAAAAATAATTTGTACAATGATTTCACTCTCAAAAATAATTCAAATGGATATTACCTGGTACAATTCGTAATATCTTTATTTAAACCACCTTCACTTAAAATTACGTACTTCAATTATTATAATTATTTTTTTTTCTCACTCTAATTCGGTAATGTCACTTTTTTTAACCGTCAACAATATTATCCCATTCAGATCCTATCTCAATATTTCTTGTTTTGATGGTATTTAATTACCGACTATTTATACTAAAATTTTACACTTTCATCCCAATAACCACCATCCACTCCCTTCTTCCTCTCTCCAAAATTAGAACTGAACTTTGAACGAATGAAACAATGAATGTACAAATAATAAAGTGTTTGTATGAGCTTACAATATTATCTATGATTTCTTTGGGGATGGTGATGACCGGAAAAGTTGTTCCAAATGGTTTGGTGATAACAATGACGAAGTTTTTGGCATACATATTCTCCAGTAATAGTGAGCAGAGAAATTACATAAATATGTCTACTGATGATATAAAATGGGTTTAGAAGAAATAAAGATATAAAGAAGATAAAGATATAAAGACTAAAGATATAAAGTTATAAAGACTCAAAAGATATAAAGAATTTTTTTTAAATTAATGTTGCTTCCGGAGTTTCAATAAGACTTTTGGAGATTAACTCAGAATTTTGAGACACACACAATCAAGTGACGGAGATGATATTCTCTCGTACATGCCTCACATTCTGGATCACATCCTGGATTTCCATTGAACACAATGTAATGACTTTGACGTCCAAATCGATTTAACATACAGTTTCTTCTCTATGATACATATATATAAAGATAATATTAAGAAAATTTCTTTTTCTTTATTTTCTTTGAAATTTTTCTCTTCAATTAAAATCAAATTGTGTCAAAATAATCTTGACATAATTTGTTTCAACCATTCAGTGAGATGAATGTTCATTAATTTTACTGAATCGATTAATAAACCACAGAAAAATACAAATGTTAAACTTTGATTACGTAGGTAATCAAAAATAAATACGTAAGTCCTCCAAAAGTTAAGATGCAGTCAATCTTTTGAGTCTAATTTGTAATCAAATTAACATAAAACATGACATTCGGAGGAATTGCACTTTAAGCAGTTATTTTTTAAATTTTATATAATTTTAACATCAAACAGGATTTTCAAACTACGAATTTCACTGTAAAAGTTCATTGTTATACTAGAATATTAAATTCACAATTTTTTTGCAAATCAAATTAAGTAAGTGGGAGCTAGTACGGAATGTGCCTGCTTAATCTTGTAATGCATTGATGCTATTGATTTTTGTGTGCTGTCAATTAAGTTGTCAGATACTGGATTGGGAAGCAGTGTCAAGAGTACATTGCTTTGAACCAGCTTCGTATCAGTTTCTTTAGCTATTTCTATTGAGGACTTAAAGCACCTATTTGTCTGTCGAGGTAGTCCCAAAGATATTCAATAGGATTAAAGTCTGAAGATCTAGTTAAGCATTCCATTTGCTCCAAACCTTGAGCTTCAAAGCATTCATCAACAAATCTAATTTAGTGAGGTTAGGCATTACTCATTATGAAGAATTAATCCCCCAAAGCAGCAGCACATTTGGTAATCTTGTTTCAATTTTTCACTGGAGTCTAAGTTCCTTCATGGAGTACATGTGGTTCAGTGATTCCACAAAGATTCCAGCCCAAATCCCTATTCATGGATCTTTCATCAGTGTCATATTGGTGGTATCTTGTTCTTTCGAGATCGGCACTCTATCTGAATCATCTTCTAGTGAAAGCCAAACTTGTCTGTGAAGAGTACAAGCTATTGCTGTTTGTTCTCTTACCTAGCGCAAACTAGTATTTCTGTGTCGTCGATAAAGGATTCATACAAAGGGTTGTCTTGTTTTAAGTCCTTGATTCGAATGACGTCTTAGCGTCTACTTAGCGTATTTGCAGACATTGCTGTTTCTGTCATGGCACAATGATTTAAAATAAGCTGAAGACACGAAAATATTCTTGCTCCTTCAAAACGAAAGGAGTAGAGAGAGGTCTTTCGCAAGAGTTGTAACCAATGGAAGGTCTGTCACAGGTTTTTTGATCATGAATTTTCGTATTCAAGTTGACTCCAGAGACTGTGAATCTCACACATTAAGACGTCTAGTAGCATTAGCTTGTGATAACTCCATTTCTATGCATCGAATTTATCGAATTGTGCAAAAGACATCTCCTAGATATGATCTACAGTATCTTCGTATTAACATAAATAGTTCAACAAGCATAAAAGAAATTATTCACGAATTACATACGTGAGAAGTTGGCAATTTCGTTTGATTAGAAAAATCCCAAAATTCCACCATTAGAATGATAGTAAGAGCACACTGGTACATGAGAAACACAGACATCAGATACTCAATTAAACTTCCAACACTTAAAAACTTCATTAAAAAAATTATCAGAAAATTTCTACCAAAAAATTGATACCTCGAGCAATAAAACCATTCAAGAAATAGAAAAGTACACCCCACTCAGAAACAACCCACAACTACACAGACCACGAGAAATTTTAATTCCTTAATTTTACTTATATTATAAAAACACTGGTAACACAAGCACACTCCTCACAAAATCTCACCCCTATGCACCCACCTATATATACAGAATTAACACACCACACCATTGACTAATCACAGAGCGCGCTCTCACTGCGACCAGACTGAACAAGTAAGCAGGAATCCGATAGACTACTGCTGCAATATCCTAAGCCTAAACTCATGAATTTCAACCATCTTCTCTTTTGGATTAATTTTAACAACACTAGTACTTCAACTAGTGATATTCTTATATTAATAATATCAGCATATATATCAGCATATTTTTCAAAATTAATTTCATATTTTCCAAAAAGCTATTGCACTGTAATTTTATTTTATTATCTTAATATCTAAATCTTAACTTCTGGGCAAGTGTAAAACCAAAATTCAGTCTCACCTCAAATAATAGCCAATTCACAGGGGATTAAAGTCCGAGAGGGTTATGTTCCCCGACAAAAATAGTCGGTTTGGTTTGGATCGTTTGATTGCTACTGAGATGTCCAATTCTTTAAAAAAAAGTTATGTTGAGTGTAATTGTTTCATGAGGTTCTATTGAAATTGCTTGACGTATTACAAAACTTGGTTAACTCAAAAATCTGGTTATGTTTTAACTTTTGGTGTTCTAGTTATGCTAACCGGTGTATTTGACTCAGGAGAGTTTAAATAACAGAAAGTATTATTTTCCAAATAGAAAAAATAATTATCTGATACTGTTGCGTTAGATATCATAAAAATACTATACAATACTGAACAAAAATAATTTTTTTTTATAAATCTAACATGTAAAGTAAAATGTGTGTGTGTGTGTGCGTCTGAATAAATTTTTCCAAACATTATATTATAAATGTTTTACAAGCTGATAGACAAAAAAGGCTTATGGAACACTAGCTTCAAATACAAAGAGTAAGCGGGATAGGCAACAATGTTAAACCTGCATAGAATTAATACTGCGCATACCATAGATTTTTCGAGATCCAAAGTTCATTGGCAATTTCTCTAGTGCTGATTTTAATTAATAGCCTCTATATTTTCAAATATCCCAAGTAATTATCGCTATTATCACAGTTCTCTGGAAAGCTTTATTTAAATACTCACAAATCCCTTAATAAGAGAACACATTCGTTAATCAATTGACGATTGTTTAACCAATGCATTGATCCAACACATTTTCATAAATTTCAATACAAAAAAAACTTAATTTTACATAAAACCAAATTAGTTAAAAAGGAATTTGTCATTATAGATACAAAAACTTATAAATTTTGCGCAATTTTTGAGGTTATCTATACGTTGGAAAAAAACTTATAATTTCCCCCCCCCCCCCGTAAAGATAACCTCAAAAAAATCATTTTTTATTGGTTTTCTATGTCATTTCAAAATTTTTTGCACTGATTTCATATATTACAATAAATTGTAGGGCTCAATTTGGAATGATTTTTAAATTCCTGTATTACATTCGTTCCTATATAAGATTCGTTTAAAAATGGGTTCAATATGGTATTTCCTTTTCGTGATTCTGGCCTAACTTTAAATTTATTTTGCTTGACTTTCAGCAAATTTAGGCTCAAAAAATTAATTTTTTAACCCTGAATTTTTTCATTATAGTACTTTTGATTTAATAAATACACACAGTATTGCCTCTATTAATAATCCGCGAGGAAATTTTATGTATAGGGCTTTTTCATCTAAATATGACTTTCGAATTGAAAACTTGCGTCATGATTTAAATTTTTAATCCTATATTTTGAGAGTTTGACTATTTAAAACATCCCCATTATGTATGAACTGTTATTTTTTTTTTAAAAAATTAACTAATGTTTCATTTTGAAATATCTGGCAATGGGTAACATTAAGCAGCAACGCAATATTATTTTTTTGATACGACATCACAGAAACCATTAAGTTTGGAACGTTAAATAAAGTAAATTTATATGCAGAACAATTACCTTAAGTATCTTAAGGCTTTTCAATAGCGCAGATTTATTCATGAAATATATACTACAGTTTTTATTTTTCAACTTAAATGATTTAATTATTGATATTAAATTCCTAAATTTATTTAAGCTGCTAGAATTTTAAAATATTCTAAGAAGCAGACATTCAAATTTTACTCCCAAATTAAGAAAATCGTTTATTATTGCATTGAAAAAACATTAGTGAGAGAGATTAAGTGGTTTAATCTTGATATTGAATAATTTTTATCCAATTAAACAACTCTAATCCACATTAATCATTTACTTCCAAACAGTATTGGATGGCCCCTTATGACAGAATGAAATAGTTCTTTGATATAAAAAGATATTTTTATAATTTCTCTAAAGCGAACAAAATAAAAAGTGAACCAATTCCAGAAGATTAATTTAATTCCATAAACGGCGGAATCGACTGTGGGGAGCAACAAACTACCAACACTTGTTGCTTTTATTCTTCATTTTCTTCAAAAGCTCGTTGTACAGGAATAGAACATCCCTTTTCAATCCGACTCCCTTCTGTGTAGCCAAAGCATTATAATCACTACAGAAGCTTTTAGAGAGCTTTAGAACATCTGAAAAATGAAGAAATAGCGTTTTTTTTATTTTTACAGATTCGTATTCCAAGCGAAGAATTCTATCCATTCCGAAATTAGTTGTCCTACATTTGAGGAGCCTTTTATATTCAGTCTTGTATAAAAATGCACAGAATTTAGTTGGTAAATCGTATTGTTGGAGTGAACTTTCAAATGAACATGGATTGTGCAGCGTTCTTACAGGTAAGTGCTTAATAAAAGCATTGCTGTCAATATGTACCTTAAATCTTTCTTCCGTATTTCATGAGAGAATAGAATCACAACAGGAAATTTATTTCATGTTCATGTTCCCGCTAGCTAAAGACTACGATATATATTTCTTTCGAAAAGATTTTTTTCCCTAATGCTCGAGAATAGGACCCTAATTCAAAAACAAAATGTCTGATTTAAAATGTTTTGATTTTGCCTTCATTAACTTATACAGAGAAGCATATTTCAGTATTCTGTTGTCCTTTTGAATGTTTAATGAAAATTGAATTGAAAAGTATATCGCAAAAAGTATAACAAGGAAAAGAGCCTTATTTGCATGCAAATAACTTGAAATAAAAAAGTTATCAGGGAAAATGCGTTAAATTAAAGTTTCATGAGTTTTAAATTATGCTAACTTTCTACAATATAAAAATTGACACTGTAATAACGCTCATGAGATAAATAATGAAATTCTAAAGAATTCATAATAATGTAACAATACATTTTATTTTGAATTAATGAATTCATTCCTTTATATACTACTCTGTATTTTATCCAAAACATTTTCATGCCAAATGGTTTCTTATTTTTATGTTAAAGTTAAAATAATTATATTAAATAATTTTGCTAATTTTTAAGGACATGGTGTTATCAATAGGTATATGAGATGTAGTCACATCAATTTATATTAACCTTAGAAAATTTTTCAAAAAGGAGTTTCAAGATTAAACTTTATTCTTTAATTGTAGGACTAACAAACACACAGAGAGCTTTAAACTCGTTATTTTCTTTTTAAATGCCTTAAATATGAAACTAGATTTGCTAGTGGATTGAAAAATTAAGAAATCACATAATACTACAGAAAAATATTTGAAACTTTCTCTGTAAAAATTTTATTTATCGAATAGTTGTTTATTGATATTTGATTATAAATCAATGTTCTCTGTTTCGGTGATATTATTTAGAACTTTCATTCCTAAAAGAAGAGTAGGAAATTGAATTATTTTTATAAAAAAAAACAGTGAGATTATCAATAACAAGCTATCGCATTCCATTTCGGTAAGAGCATTATGTGTACTGTTTTATTTAAAATTTAAAATGTATGCCTAAAAATAATTTTATGAGTAATGTTATTAAATGAATCATAAAGAAAAAAAAGAACTTACTCCCATCTATCTTTCTGTCTATTTTCATAAAAAATACATACTTGTGCATTAAAGAAAACTCAGTTTTCATCAGGGCAGGAAAGAATTCTTAGAAGTTATTTCATTTAAATATCTGTATTTAATATATGAACGTAAAAAAAGGAATTTAATAAACATACTTAGAATCCAGGATTATATTTCATTGGAGACACGTCGTAATCCAAACAAAGTTTCAATAAACAAAAAACAAATAAGTTTAAAAATTTAACTTGCATAATATATTGGTAGACTAAAAAAATTAACGCAAATAAAATATTCTGAACTCTTCATTTATAAAAATAAGTGTCTATTTAATATTATACATGTAATATCCAAAAATCAATCACTAATATAAATGTTAGATGATATTTTGATTGAAAGAACTTAAAGGCTATTTTTAAGACTTTTGTGGCATTTCTGTATTTTATTTTCTCTTAATTGACTCCATATTTCTTTCTATAAAATTCATTTTGGATTAAAAGCTTTGATCTATGGTTTGATCCAGGATGATGATCGATGATTCCTGTTCTGATTTGTTTTGTTAAGTTTTAAACTTTAGGTATGAATTTTTTTCATACTAATTTTTGTTGTTTTAAATATTAATTTTACTTATCGAAAAAATTCAAACAGTTTTGGAATATTGTTTGTTAATTGAGCCGTTATTCAAGTAATTGGCAAAATAATAGTTTTCTCAAATAACATAATAAATTTTCTGAGTGTAACAAGTTTTATCCTCTAAAGTGCTAAAGATTATATATTATCCCTGTCATTTATAACTTTTCTTTGAAGTATTCAATAGAGAGAGGAAGAATTTGCATTTTTACAAGCTGTTATTTAACTTGCTATCTTCATATGCATGTAAGTTTCCAGTTCTAAATGTGTACTCTAATTTTAATCCATCTGCTATCATCCGATGGAGTTAAAATTTTTCAAACACGTATATCTCCAATGACAATACAATACTAAGGTATGATCGAGCAATGATGAACTTTTTGGGGCCGAGAGGTATCTGGAGGTCCGGACTTTGTACTTAACAACTTCCTATTGAGTTAAAATTTTTCACACATGTATAACTCATATAATTTCTTTTTAGTTATTAAACTTCCAGACTGAAATGAATTCAATAAATACAAGTAAAAAAAATTTAATCAAGCTTATTAATAGATGGTTTAAAAGATATAAAATAATAATTTAAATGTAAAATAATATAGAATTCATAAAAAAAAAAAAAAAAAAAAAAAAAAAAAGCTTGATGCGTTAATACTTCTTTTGATCCCATGTATTAGTAAATATCTATGTGATATTTCAATTATCGGTAATTACAGAAGTATCTTAGTTAAACGATTGAAGCTTTTAAACATTATGTGTTATTTTACATTTAAAAAAATTATTTTTTACTGTTTAGTATATCTTTAAATAAAAGCCCGATTTAAAGTATTTTTTACTTACATTTATATATAATTTTATTATTTAAAGATTTAAAATATTGTAAAACTATCTGAAAATATATATTGTATTAGTGATTATATGATTCCTAGAATTTTTGAGAAAAAACATTAAGACCAAACTAATGAATTCCGCAAGAATATGGAAAAATATCTATTTGTCTTTGGTAAAACTCAAGATGGAAAAAGATTTTTAAAAAATCAACCTATTTGCTAAAAATATTAAGCTACAGTTACATTTTTTATGTTAGCAACAATTTTGTTTCATGAAATTTGGGAGCTTAAACAAGAATAAATACTGATTTCATAAAATTTGCACAGGACACAGAAAAATAATTTATGGAATTATTAAATGAAAGTTACAGTAATTGACCAATTTCCTGTAAGAGTAGTAATAAATATAATAATAATATATAATGTTTAAGCATACTTCCTTGTAAAGTTGTAAGATTAATATACTTTGTCGTTTTTGCAATTGCACTTTCTTGATAATTTAACCAGTGATAAATTATTCCTGTACATATATATTTTTTTTAATTTTAATTTCTCATTATTTTCTTTGCTTCATCAATGTATTCAGTTCATAATTATTCTTCAACAACAATTAAATTCTTGAACAAAACTCGAAAAATTCAAAATTTTTAATACACACGTACTCTCCTTCCCTTTTGATTTTGCTACACGAAATAATCCATTTCATAGGTTTTCAACCTTTTTAGGCTTATCACCCTCTTTTCTGGGAAAAAAAACCGATTCCAGTTTCTGAAATCAATAATATAACCCGTAGTTTTCCAACGTTTTTATGTCATAATTCTCTTTTTTTTTCAAATAGTGATTATGAAGCCTCTTTTTAAAAGAAGTATACTACATTATGTGTTGAAGGGGGAAAAACAATAACAGTACTATTCATGTGATAGTCAAAAAGATATCGGGCAATGGTCGTAAACTACGTAGTTCCTATTTATAAAAAAAAATTTAAGTTTACCCTCTCATCAAAAAAAAAAAAAAAAAAAAGAAAGAAAAGAGAAAATTGAAAATTGTGTGTGTGTGTGTGTGTGTGTGCACAATTAAAGGTATCTTCATAATTTTTTAAAAATATAGCTAAATTAAGGGTTCAAGGCAGGAAATGCCTGGGATTTCAATGGAGTGAGGATTGTTAAAAATTCTACATAGGACTAAAAAGTGCAAATGTTTAAAATTACGATTGAATACTTCGGGGGCAGAATGAATAAAGAAGATATTGGGAACAAAACTGTGGCATAGCTGGAGGAGAGAAAGGGGGCGAATCTGTTCCCCGGCCCAGCATACAAAAGCGTCAAACTGATGTTACGAAATTTCAGAATAAAATACTTTACATTCATAAATGTACTAATTCATTTTAATTCGCTTCACATAAATTCATTTAAATGTATGAAAAAGTAAATAAGAAATATTCGCATACTCAATATGTTGGTATGAGGATATCTTTTTCTTATGATTTTTGTCTCCTCCTGGTTTCGAAGCACGCATCTTGTCCTACTTGATCATGTCCTACTACTTGATCACGCATCTTGTCCTACTACTTCTTGGCTCAGAAAAGATTGTCAGCCATGGCTTCGCTGAATGTGGAGGAAGAGGTTGCTATCATCATACATTGTGATCAACTAATCAATAAATTTGCAGCGGCAAAGGCTAGGAAAATTTCTATTTGATATTAATAATTACATTTAAAGTATTATACTTCCAGCTTTTTCTTTCTTTCTTTTCTTTTTTTTTTTGACATTATACGAACTTCACTTTCAGGTAATAGTATTATTATTATGAAAAGTAATGTTTTAATTTTTGCAATCTTATATTTGAATAACATTTCAGAATAATTATATTTCCTAGCAACCATTGCTACCTTAATACCTTAATTATTTCATTTCGTTCTGTTTGTATAAATTTAGCGAAACCTTGAAAATATGTGCACAAAAGTGCTATAAAAATTAAAATATTTAAAACTACTTAAAATTACAAAACAGATTTTTTTTTTCTTAAAATATTATTGTTTGAAATATATTTTTAAAATTTTCTTTCCCTTCTCCATTACATTTTGGTAAACAGGAGGTGGCATGAAATCATCAATTGCTTCTGGGATGGATCTGAAAGCCTTAACTACTCCTCTGCCAAAGTCTACTTTTAATACGGACTGATCTTGTTAAGAAATTATTGAAACATGCATTCAATTAATCAAGCTTTTCGGCGCATTCTAGCGAGTATTGCCGGGGGGGGGGGGGCAACAGCACTCCCTTAGGTCTATCGGCGTGTGGTACCGACCCAGTTTGGAGTCACAAAGATCTAGACTAATAGCAACTACATTTTATTTTAACTTAGATGTTAATTTTTGCAAAACTTCAACAGTCTGTATTGAAAAATGTAAATTGATTTTTACAGGTAGTTTTAGCAGCACTGTTGTGGCGGTTTGCTCAATCGAGGGGAAGTGATCTGTATGAAGCACAAGAAACAGAATACAAAACCAGCTACGATGCATACTCAAATCTAAAAGAGGTAATCTCATCTTAAGATTTCGTAAATGTATTTATGATGCATATTTTTTATCATATTAACAAATTTAGGGGAGATATCTTTATTGAAACAAAAATATATTATAAAATGAAAAAAAAAAACCTCGAAATGAAAACAAAGTTTAACAAACATATTGGATTTTCTTAAAAATTTTAACATCGAGAATGAATTGATTATTTTTTCGTGATGCTTTCAAGAGTGAAATGTAAGAAATGCACACACATTTAGTAAAAAGTAACATTTTATATTTGCATTAAAATTATTGAAATAACAAAAGATTTATATTTATTTTGAAGTCACCATGATGCTACTTGCGAGGAAAAGGATATAAGAATATTTAATTCTTTTTAAAGAGGCATTGTCTGTAGTTCTGTATAATAAATAACATTTTACACTTAATATTCCTTTACCTATTTCAGAAATATTCTTTGAATATTTCAATATTTCACCATGTATAGGTACATTCTCAGAGACCTCCTCCTAACATATATAAATTCATTTGTTTTAACGAGCCACCTCGTCCAAAGACGTATGAAGACACCACATAGTACTCTTTCTTGGTCAAGTGTTTAAAACGATACCTGAACTAATAAATCACTTGTCAAACCTTCACATCACAACAAGATTTCCAAATCCCAATTTGATTAAAGTGCAGCGTTTCACCCGTTTTTGACGTAGAAGGGCGACCCGAGCGTGAATCATCTTCTACGTCTTTTCGATTATCTTGAAAGCGCTTAAACTACTGAAAAGCACATGCACGCGATAAACGTTCATTAAAATCTATTTCTTTCAATATATTATCAGTAGCGTTTTTCAAATTTCGTGCGAAATTTCACAACAATTTCTATCTCTATTGTTACACTGTGGTTATTTTTCCAGCGAAATAAAAATAATAATAACTCTAATGCGAATGAAGTTTACGGCTGTACAGGTTTGCTTACAAGAGCGAGCACACTCCATTCGAAAGAGAAAGCTTCACGGAAAACAGCTGTCGGTCACTGGTGTTTCGAATGTGCGTACTTCTTCTATAGTAAGCGTTAGTCTTGTTATTTAATAGCCACACCTCGTATTTTTTACATAAAGGACATATTTCTGTGGTTTTACTTTATTTATTTATCTTGCAAAGTCCAATTTGATATTTCTTCCGTTTTTCAGGAAGTGTAGTGGAATCTTCTGAAATTCTCTTCATACCTTCCATTTCTTGTTCCTGCAAATCTCGATATTCGGTGGCAAGCTCCTCTGTTAACTGAAATAAAAATTCTTGCCATGAAATTCTTCCTCCGGTTGCTTGGTTTTATAAAATCCTGGCTCTTTTCTCAGTTAAATAAAGAATGATGAAAAATTCTTGGACGGGCCACCTACGCGATTTGGATTTTATGCTGGACTTTTGTTGTCATTTGATCTGGTTATCTTCACCAAATTTAGTGAAGGAATACATTTACGTGTTTTCTCAATTTTATAAAATTCATGTTGAACTTAGTAAAAGAATTATTTTGTTTGTTTTGATTTTGAAAATTGTCAGAGAACAATTATTTGATTTGTAAAGTTGCGTTGAAAAACATATAATTGTGTCTTTCTTTTATTTGACAGAGGTTGCGGAAATTCCATTTAGTTCCCACGTATAATCCTACTCTTTTTTGTTAGAAGTTTTGAAATTAGATACAATTACTGTATATTCATAGAAAGAAATTAGTAGTAAGTTTGAGATTTCAATGAAATAGCTCATAGTAGATAATGGTTGAACACATAAGATTATCAGGAATAATGAAAGAAGAGAGATGTTGGAAAATTGAGTATCTATATATAATATAGAAAAAGTCGTGGATAAAATTCAGAAAAAATGAAACCTTGAATTTAACAATTTTAATTGAATTAATTTTACCAAAGTAGTTAAATGACCACTATGGTCGATTTAGTGTTCACATGTACTGAATTAAATACCAGTTCAAAATAACTCAACATGTTGTTACAACTCTGTTGCATCAGAACAGAAATTTTTTCTTTTTGGTGCATTTATCAACATTAACTACCAAAGAATTTAAAATCTCAATACGTTATCGAAACATTAAATAATATATTATTTAAAAAAATTAATTTTAAATAACTATTTTTACATTATAGTTAATTGTTTACTTACGATATAACCACTGAAACTTAAATACAGAGAGAGATAATTCTTTTTACATTATCCAATGACAATTTTTATTTAAGAAATGAAGTCAAACAAACTATATTACAAAGATGTTGCATCATTCGATTATGAAATACTTTTATAAATTTATGCAATATTTTGACATTAAAAGCGCAAATGGGTTTCTGAGAAATGTTCTCATCAAAGAGAAAAATTATCTCCTTTTCCAAATACATTTTTTCTTAGTGAAAAGCAAAATATTTCAAAGCAGTACAGCCTTGAAAGGTACTTTTCGATACCTGGTGAAAGTTCGGTAAATCGTAAAGTAGTCCACCATTATTTGAAAGAAGATGAGATGTGTTAATACCAATGATTCTCACCGGTTTTGCCACCAGTTTCGTAGAGCCGTGGTTCTAAATTCGTAGTCCGCAAGAAAATGCCACTCGAAAGGTTCCTCAAAAATATCAAATACATAAGTAAAAATTGTTATATATATATATATATATATATATATATATCTGCTATATATATGTAAAGTTGAATACTTGGGTCTACGAGGGAATAAACACAGCCAAACACATTGTGTTTCACATCATATCACTTCAGGATTTTAAGCGATGGTTTTTATTAAAACAAAGAAACGAGAGATCCTGGTGATACCAGTAGCTTCACGACTTATTTGTTCAAACTTTACTGAAATCTGTAAATATCACTAAACACCTACATCACATTAAATTTGAGAATTTTTTTCCAAGGATATTTATTAAGAATGAATAAATACGTTTAGATCGATAAATAGTGGTATTTTATTCTTTTTGAAAGTAACGCTTGGAAGCAGGGGTAACTAGTCCCGCCCTCATAATGCTACTTTGATTTCAAAATCGTTGACCACACTTATTTTATATTGAAGTGTTCCGCGCAAAAAATGTCAGAGTTGTGTTCCTCTACTTCAAAAAGATTGAGAACCAAGGTCGTAAAGAACAATTTTTACGAATAGCAGGAATGTTATGGGCAGGGTAGGGAGAGGGATGATATAAGTGAGAAAATGCTAGGCAAATATACATTAATCCTAGAGAATTGTCTTTAGCTTTTAAATACAGTAAAAGTGCAAAAACAAAAAGAAAAAAATTTGAAGAAAAAGATGCTTGCCATTCAAAATTGAAATAAAAGTAAATAATGAAATTCTTGAGATGTATGTAATAATTTATAAGTATGTGATGTATTTTTACACTATTTCAAATATTTATAAATAAAAAAAAAAAAAAAAAGCTTTTTTTTTCTTTACATTTTTTAAAAATTAATTGCAAAGCACTTTCGATCCACAATCAACAATTTTTAATTATATTTACTTGGATCCATTATTGATTTTGGAATAAAACTGTCCAATTTAACACTTTCAACATTATATGTCTACAGGAAACCCATCCACCTCATCCATTCCATTTCGGATACGACGTCCTAGACGAACATGGCAACAAACTTCAACGCCAAGAACAAGGTGATCAACACGGCAATGTAAAAGGCAGTTACGGCTATGTAGACGCTCACGGAGTGTATCGCCAAGTAGATTACGTTGCTGATCATTCCGGTTTCAGAGCTGTAGTCCAATCCAACGAACCTGGAGTCGCAAATGAAGATCCAGCTGATGTTAAATTAACGGCAAAGTCACCACCAGCTCACGTTCTCGAACAACAATACACCAAAATAGAACATGGTTACTCGGACCCTAAATTATATTTAAAGGCTGCTTCCAAGCCGGTCTATCGAGAGACTACGTATTAATTTGTATCATGTATTTGTATAAATAAAAAGAAATGCTAACAAAATATAAGTCTCAACTATTTCATCATAATTTTAAAAAAACCAAACAAAAATATTTTACAAATAATAGGTTTATATGAGATTACACTATTTTTAAATTCATATGGAATTTAATTTCCATTAATAGATCATTAAGATTTTTTTTTAAGTATACTAAAATTTAAAGTATCACAAGTCAAGCTGACAACAACTAAATTTTTTTGTAAATTAATATTTGCAATGAATAACTTTAAGAATTATTTTAAAGGAAAATTTAATGTCAAACTTAAACTCAAATTTATAAAAGATCATAATTTTTTTTAAAAGTAAATGTTAATATATATCAGAATCTTCTTTATTTCTTAATAGTTCTTTTTTTAAAATCATAAAAATCTATGTAGCTTAGTTTTTTTTAATTTAGAGAATGCAGAAGAATTTGAAACTTTGTTATGTAACAAAATAAAGGACGTTCTTTCAAAGATTTGACCATATCTTTTAAATCAATTTTATTCAAGTCACATTTACTTTTCGGTTTTGATTGTTTGTTAACATCGTGTTAGAAACAATACGAAGACTATTTTACTTTTAGGAAACACGACGTTTAAGACTCGGGGTAAGAATATGGAAAATATTTATATGATTTGTGAAATGAATCATGTTGCTTACGAATCAAAATAAAATGTGTGAAAGAACTTGACAATGATAACTCATTCCCGATTTTAGCCTTTTTAGGAGACATAAGCAATCATTTGAATCAATTAAAAATGCTCCTTTATGGTGAAAACATATGACCAGTACAATATTTCAAGCTATGAGGTATTGAAAATGAAATTGAAACCAGATCAATCTGAAGTTAAATAAGCATTTTAAAGCATTTCAACCCTTTGAATAAACACGGTCTTGTGAAAAGTGAAGAATATGCAGCCTTAATTTTCGATTCGATACAGGAATTTGAGAATAGACTTCACGTTAGCAAGAAATACCTTCAATTTTTTAGTAGATTTCTGATTCCATTTTCAGTTGGCATACATGGTATTGGATGATTTTCAAATGGAATGCATAAATCTACAACCTGAGATTTAATTCGAAGAAAAAAAATTATCACTTTCCTTTATAGGACTTCTCTAAACGTTCCATAATCGGCCCTTATTTATATCCTTGCTAATTGGAAACACCTACATTAATGAAAAGTTAGTCTCAAGGATGAGGCAAGCGAAGATTAGATCTAGAACTAAAACATCCGAAGAGTATTCTCTGAAAACTGTAGTTATTTCTTCTGATTCAAGCATTTTAGCATAACTATCTCAAAAGTCAATGCCAAACACTCGCTAATTTCATTTTTAAGAAATTTTATTTGACAAAATTAGTAAGTTGATTACAGAGTGCGAAAAAGTATACGGACAACATATAACTGAATAAAAATATTTATTTTCATTTTATTAAAGTGATTTTTTTAATGTTTTTTTTTAAACCTCTAATATCATATTTTACTGGAACAATTTACAATACACTAAACAAATATGAAACTTATCAAAGGTGACTTTTAAAAATTATCACCACATAAAATATATAAATAAGTATGCAGACATGCTCTAAATTACTTAACATTTCTCTTAATAAAAAGGTGAGATTAACATTTAACTTCATATTTCCTTCTTTTAATAAAGAAAATAATCTTTTTTTTTTCAATGATTTGAATGAGTCACTGATTCTAAAAATTCTTTTACAGCGCACATGGAAAATTTATTCCGAACTTGTTCGGTGAAAATGTGGTAAACACAAGATCCTGTATAATATATCGATATCGTGAGCTATTTTTGTAAATTTCTCCGACTAGAATGTCTCGGATCGAGACTCCTCGTAGGCTAATCAAATAAATTTATTAAAATTAGCTTCAAACCAGAGTTTTCCACTCTTAGAAACATATATGAAAGCCAGTTGGGAAAAAAAGTCCCCTGAAATAATTAGTGGGGTATCAAGAAATAAATTTTCACGTAGCATGTCACCATATTTGTCAG
Source organism: Nephila pilipes (assembly GCA_019974015.1). Taxonomy (NCBI): domain Eukaryota; kingdom Metazoa; phylum Arthropoda; class Arachnida; order Araneae; family Nephilidae; genus Nephila; species Nephila pilipes. Next base: position 45,785 of record BMAW01039458.1, on the reverse strand, counting down.
AGTTACTTTTGTAGTGGATAGACTATTGACATTGTTCAATTTTCTACAAAAATATTCCAAATCATTACTGTGCTGACACCGTATAGACGTTAGGAAAGAAATTTTTGGTTTTATTTGGTATGCAATAATACTAAAAATAGCAAAAACCATCTGGCCCATCAAGTTTGAACTTCTTTTCGCCAGAAAAAATTATATTCCATTTTGGACCAAGAAAAAAATATTTTTTTTCACAAAGTCAAGTCTTCTTTTCTAATGTTGATTTGTAAAAGATGGACCTTTGACAACTTTCCAAGCCCAATACTATGATTTATTTATTTTTCAAATTATTTTAAATGGTTTTTGTGAGGAACATGGTTTGTAAAAACTTTTAACTTCCATCTACAGTTCCTTTTCTTCTGTCTATCTCTTCTTGTAATTTTTCTTTTTTGACGATGCGTTATGATTCTCCCAGTTCGTTTTTTCATTTAGAAAATTTTCAGTATAGTTTTAGATTTTTAAATTTCTTTAGAAATTTCATCCCCACTTAATCCACGGCGCCTTAAAAGCAATAATTTTGATATTTTCAAAGACAGAAAAATAAATTCATTTTGGTATCAAACAAAAATGCTATAGAAATTAGGTAAATGCGAATTTTGTTTGGAAGCCCAGCTTTTACATTTGAAATCGTCAATTTCTGCTTCATATATGCAAATGTCACTATTATTATTTTAGATTAAAAAAAATAGTCGCTCTTGTATTTTTTTCTCCCAATATCATGTATGAGTTTTAAAAAATCCAGGAAGTAAATTTATGCATACTTATTCTTGGAAAATGTAACTAATTCACATGAAAAAACTTGATTTTACATTTCCGTCAAAAAGATTTTAAACATTCCCTCACCTTTTTTTTTTTTTTGCTTGTCAATCGTTGTTAGTATATTTTATATTACAGACAAAAGTCTTTTTATAACGTAGCATAGGAAAACTAAAAGGTTAAATTATCCAACTTTCATTGAATGAAATCCATTTACCATTAACGAGGGAAGAGTGATAGGATATCAATGTATGATAGTTTTGAAAGTAACACAAACTTTAAATCTGGACATGTCTCATAAATATAATATTCTTACTCATATTTTATGTGCAACTAAAACATATAATCATTGGAACATAAATGGTGAAGTTAGTCTAAGAAGGAAATGATGAAACTGAAACTAAAGAGAACTCAGGAAGAGAATTAATCTCTTAGTTAAATGCATTTCTCTTTTCTCCTCTCTTAAGCACAGAGTAAGAAGAAAGAGTTTTTTTTTATACCATTTTTCCTTTGGATTTTGGTAAGTCAACCAATTTCAATTCTTACATTATTTCGAACCTCTAAAGGGGCGATTCTAATTGAGTCACTCCACATTGAAAGTGAGGGATTTGGATGACTGTAATCCGACAATGAATGACATTGTGATGAATTTAGATAACTCTAAATACTTTCGAAGCCCTAAAAATGATCAAGAGCTCATAATAAGGTCGGGAAGTAGAAGAATAGCCGAATTTACCACATTTCTGGAAAAGAAACAAACGTCATCTCCTATTCCTAAATCAAATCCACAATTTCTACATTCTGATATTAAAGGGAAGATTTCTAGATATGAAAATATTGCAAATACGTCATTCACACGGAACGGTAAAATAAAATTTAGTACATCTGATACTGTAGGCGCAGCACAAATTCTCGCAGTAGAACAAATATTAAACATACCGGTGAAGGTCAGTATCGTTTGGGAAGGTTTCATATCTCGTTTTCTCATCTATGAAATACCAATTAGTGTATCACTGACAAATTTGGATACAGAAATTCAGAATACAAATGATTTTGAAATAGAGGAAATACGAACTTTCTGAAAAGTGGAAGTAATCAGGAGTTTTCCACGGTACTAATCACCATCCTTGGTACTGATTTACCTGAAAATATCAAACTCTGATTTATTAACCATTGCATCCAAATTTTCATTGATAAACCCATACAATGCAATAGATACTTCATTTTTTATCACATTTCTTGATTCTACCAAAACTCTACCATTAGTGTTAATTGTGATATAACACACACTGGCTCTTGTACCACTTCTGCAATATGCATTAACTGCAAACTAGACCCTCCCACTAATTCCCCTTATGTTCAGTATTCATTAAAGAAAAACAGATTATGCAATTTAAATGCACTAATCATTTAACCTAATCATTTAATCATTTAATCTAATCATTAAAATCATTGAGAAATTTAAACGCGATGGATTAATTCAAAATAAGAGTGGAAGAGGAAGGAAAAGTATTCTGAGTGATGTAGCTAAAAGGAAAATTTTAAAAGATATCAAGATTAATCCTAAACTGAGTGCAGTCAAACTAGCTGCAGAAACTTCTCGAATAATCTGCAGAAATGTAAGTGCTGAAACTGTGAGAAATGTGATTAGACATGCTGGATATAGCAGTCGAGTAGCTAGAAAGAAACCTTTCATAAGCTTACAAAATCAGAAAAAGCGTTTGGAGTTTGCAAAAACTCATCAGTTGAAGACAGAAAACTTTTGGAAGAAAGTTATATTTAGTGATGAAAGTAAATTCAACATTTTTGGAAGCGATGGTCGTCACACCGTTTGGAGAAAGCCGAACACCGCTTTGGATCCAAAAAATTTACGTCCTACAGTTAAACATGGTGGTGGCTTCGTCATGGTTTGGGGTTGTATGGCTGCAAATGGGGTAGGAAATTTAGTTTTTATAGATGGAATAATGGATCATAAGCTTTATATAGACATACTCCGCAACAATCTTAAAGAAAGTGCACAAAAATTGGGTTTAGATGGAAATTTTATATTTCAGCACGACAACGACCCCAAACACACGGCACGTAATGTCAAAACTTGGTGTCTTTTTCATTGTAAACAGCAATTGCACAAACCGCCACAATCCCCTGACATCAATGTCATAGAAAATTTATGGGCCACACTAGAAACAGCGGTCCAAAAACACCAGATTAGAAACAAAGCCCATTTAAAGCAAGTGTTACAAGAAGAATGGGATAAAATATCTCCAGATACCACTAAAAAATTGGTCGAATCGGTACCAAGACGTTTGGAGGACATTATAAAAGCCAAAGGACATGCAACAAAATACTGATACTGTCTATGCATGTAATATATCGAAAAAATTTCATTGGTGTATCCTTAATTTTTTGAAGTAAAGATCTGCCTATGTTTACTTCAAATATTTGTGAAACTTTTAATTTTAGATATTTTTTTGTTGATTTTCGTTATTTTTACTGTAAATTAACCCTTTTATTACGTGTAAAAGTAAAAATACGTCTTCTATTCTAGTTAATGTGTTATATTCATTAAAAGTTGGATTTATCAAGTGAAAGTAAGGTGTATCCTCCATTGTTTGAGCCACTGTAAGTCATTTCCTCCATGGTAGAACAGCACCTGCAATAATTTATACAGGCTCAAAAAAACATTTCTGCAAAATGGCTATAAACGACATTTCACCACATTTGTGGATAAAATATAAATAGTATTCGAGCAAACTGAGATATCGTATTAAACAAGAGAAAGCAAAGTACTGGGATGAAATAAGTAATAAAGTGTCAAATCCTAAAATCTTTTATAGCCTTCTCAGAAAACTTACAACTAACAAGAATGCAGAATCAACATTAAAAACCTCCTCCAGTACAATAATAAATATGTAACTCAACCTCAAAAACAACTTTTTGCTAACTACTTCGCATCCAATAACGGTTCACACGAACCACAGTGTGAGTGGGTGAGTGAATGTAAAATTTATTTGCACAAGAGCCAGATGTGGCTATGCTGCGCCAAACAAAATTTAATTGTGATCTAGACGTGAAAAATTGAAGAAAAGACAAAAATCGATTGACAAGAAGGAGGGTCAAAAATAGAGAAGGATCGCTGGGTATCCCGGGAGAGCGTAGCCCGTGTTTACAGAAGACAGTAAGTGTGAGTGAGTGAATGTAAAGTTTATTGGCGCAAGAGCCAGATATGGCTATGCTGCGCCAAACAAGATTAAACTGTGGTCTAGACGTGAAGTTGAAAAAAAGGTAAAAATGGTTGACAAGAAGGAGGGCCGAAAATAGAGAAGGATCGCTAGGGTATCCCGGGAGTGCGTCACCCATGTTTACCAAAGACAGTAAACCCTATGGGAAAGAAAAAGATATCTAAGGTGCCTCGGGGTCATGATGCCCGTACTTACCTGAAGAAGGCAAGTCCCTGAGGTCCCCTGATATAATCCCCAGGGGCAAGGTGCCCGGCTATACCCCCAGACGCTGGGTACCTATTTAAGTCGCCTCTTCCGACATGCATGAGCTACAGTGGGACAATCTGTCATTCCCGGTCACTACACGGGTCTCACACGAACTACTTCCCCTGGATTTTCTCCATAAAGAAAACGACCTTCTTAACAAACGTCACCATACTTCTGAATTAAACAGATTATTAAATATGCAAAAAACACTACCCCAGGAGAAGATCAGATTAATGCAAATTTCCTAAAAAACTTTAACAATAGCCAACGAATTGTTGTTCTAAACTATTTTTAGCATTTGTTTCAGTGAGTGAGTGAGTGAGTGAATGTAAAGTTTATTGGCGCAAGAGCCAGATCTGGCTATGCTGCGCCAAACAAGATTAAACTGTAGTCTAGACGTGAAGATGAAAAAAAGACAAAAAGTGGTTGACAAGGAGAGTCGAAAATAGAGAAGGATCGCTAGGGTATCCCGGGAGTGCGTCACCCGTGAGCATTTGTTTCAGAATTCAATTGTACCTCAGTCATGGAAACATGCAATTATTCTCCCAATTCCAAAGCCGTGCAAAGACAAAACTAAAATTTCATCTTATAGCCCAATAGTTCTAACTTCTTCCGTATTTTCTAAAACATTTGAAAGAATCTTAACTGGACGTGTTTCTTACTTTCTAACAATAGAACGAAAACTTTACTCTCATCATTACAGCTTTTTTCCTTTTAAAGAAAGTAGAATTGACACATACCTCATTAATAAATCTATCTTAGATGCCAAACGAGAAAAAAAATTCTATGTGGGAATTAGCCTGGATGTAAAGGGAGCTTAAGACTCGGTTTATATTGATGGGTTTTATTTATATAAATGTCTTCAAATTGAAATTACCGGAAAAATAGCTCTATGGATTCACAAATTTCTAACAACTCGATCTCATCAGATTCGATGGAGGGGCAGCCTATCATGGAAAAAGTCTATTCTAAAAGGAGTCCCCCAGGGCAGTGTCCTTTCCCATATTATTTACTATTTATATGCATGATATCTTCGAAACAATGGAAACAAGAGTAGAATGCTCAGTTTATGCAGACGATATTTTTATTTGTTGTTCTCATTAGTCCCTGGGAATAGTCAGTAGAAAATTGCAAAATACCTTAGAAAGAATAACACAATGGTGTAACTATTGGAAACTATCCCTAAGTCCCGATAAAAGTACAATTGCAGAATTATCAAATAAAAGAATACAAACGTTTCCCAATATTATGTAGGCAGGATTCCCTTTCCCAAGGCAAACTTCCGTTAGATATCTGGGAATTTATTTTTCCAAACAAAATCAAATTCTTACAACAATGAATCCCTAAAAAACAAAGTTTTGAAAAATATCAATGGCCTTAAAGGAATAGCATATAAGCACTTCGGTCCAAGAGCAAAAGACTTGATCAAACTAACTAACAATAGTATTTGCAACTCCTTTTACTATAAATGTCATATCATAAGCAAATGGTCAGACAATCAGCTCAAACCTTTTAATATTATTCAAACCAAAGCACTCAGAATCGCATTGGATTTACCACAATGGACTCCAAATAGTATACTTTAACAAATAGCTGGTCAGGAAATACTCTCGGAGAAAATAAGAAGGCTAGCGAATAAATTTTTTATCTCCCAAATTTCAAATGGTGAATTTTCTCCTCTGCATCGCAATAGCCCTGGTACTATAAATCTAAAAATTCTGGATGAAGACAAAAATAATATCTCGAATACTTTTCATATATTGAATATTAATGGGCAGCAAATAATATCAATCACTAAAAAACTGTATTTCACAGAGCTTCCGTGGGAAATTTACACCAATGAATTTGAATTTCAGGTCAAAAACCTTCCTACTTTTGTTATTAGAGGATTATCGATGAAATAGCGAGCAATAACTAACAGGATTATTTAACAATAGCTACGGATGCTTCAAAAAACCATAACATGACTTCTATTGCAGGCATAACAAAAAATTCCTCCTTTGCTTACAATTTAAATACCATTAACACTATATTTACAGCAGAAGCTCTGGCCATAAGCGAAGCTCTAGATGATCGCATGGAATTAAATAAAAAATTGTTAATTTTATCAGATAGTCACTCTGTTCTAGCTGCTCTAAAAATTTTAATATAAAATCTCCAAAAGTTATTCACAGATTAGCTAGCAAAATTTTCATCCTATCGCGATTTCAAACTCAAATGGTACTCTACTTTGGACTCCGAAACTCTCGAATTTTTTTTGGAATGAACAGGACATTCTCGCAAAATCGGTTACCGAGTTCAACGTTTACATCGACTGGATTGCTTCGGAGGATATCTATAGCAACCTCTACAGAAAAAAAATGGAAAAAAACCAAGGAAAATTTTTTATTCAAGTGAATATTTCGAAGACTTGGGAAACATTCCGGCAATAGACAAAATATACAAGTGTACAAAAAAAAAAAAGAAGAGATGAAATTCTCATCACTCGAATCATCTGCAAAATGATCATAACACATCCGAGTTATTACACAATTTCCATTTACAGAATAATGCAATTTGTAGCACTTGTAACCATATCAACGATTTGGAACATATCCCTTTAAATTGTGATAAATATACCTCCCAAAAAAATCACCTCTGGAATACACTCAAGATAAATCCATAACCCACTGTTACCTTCAAAGAACTTTTGGAAATAATAGTAGCTAATAAACACACATACACACAAGTGTTCAGAATATTTCTGCAAAAACTAAAGTAATTTGACACCTGCTGAATGAAATGCATCTTTTAAATGGGATTATAACCTTTTACTGCTCTATATCCCACAATAATCAATCAAACCACTAGGATACACAGCCACTTCATTAAACTGTGTGTGTCATAAATGAACTTCTAGCTTAAGTTATTCATTTTCCTCCCTTAAGCGAAGCAGATTATATATATATATTACATATATATATCCTGATCTTTATTTACCAACACCTAACAATGAATGTAAGACGGTATAAAAAATTGCCCAAGTTATATGGCACATATGAAATCTGAACTCGCATAAAAAAATTGGCGTAAGGTATGCAAAAGGGTGGGCCCCTCTGCTACAATGATTGTGGACCTATAATAAATATATCATCATGATAAAAAAGAGAATTTGTTGTCTTGTTTCAATTAGCACAAAATTAAATAACTAATTTCAGTTTGTAATGGTGTCATCGTCTTCAAACTAAAAGCCATATTATATTTTTAAATATGTTTCTACAATTTTTAATAGATAACAGAAATTATATCAGTAATGAAATGGCACATGTTTAATGGCAAATAATTTAATAAAATTATTAAGTACATGAAGATGAAAAAGAAAACTACATAAAAGGAAATTGACTTTAATATAAATTTCTAAAGGAATAATAAAGGAAATGCATTCATCGATAATATGTTTGAACATTAAAGATAGTGATAACCATATTAATAAATCTAAAAAAATACTACTGATCCAATTTATTACTTCACAATGTCACAATATTGAAAATTTTCAAAATCATTTGTTCTGCAAGTTTTGATTATTTAAGTAATTAATAGCAATTTGATTAATAGCAGTGCTAATAATTAATATTTAGATATTCTTTCTTAATTTAACCATAAAATGAAAATTTCTCCAAAATATCAGTTACCATGTTTTAGTCATGAACACCTTACATATAATTCATATTTTTCAACATTACTAATTTAAAGCCCTTTAAATATGTACCTATTTTAATAAAAAAAAAAAAAAAAATGATCTACTTTTAACTGTAAAGGAAATAAATAAAAAATGATTAAGATAAAATTTCAAAGAAAATTTGTTTATGATTTTGAAATATTAAAGAAAGTATAATTTGAAAGTGACTAAAAAAAAAAAAACTCAGCAATTAAAACACGTGTGTCAACACATCAAAATCTTGGTTGCACAATACATGTTGAGATGATTTTAATACTACTGACATATTAATTATTTGTAGGAATTTTACAGTCAAAAAATATAAAACCAATATCCAAGCTATTATATTTAAAAGTAACATAGTTACATTTTTAAGAAGAGATCGTTTTAGAGAAAATTGATGTTTCACTTTTATAATTTTAATAACTCAATCTATATGGAGTATAATACCGTATAAATCAATCAAAAGAAGTTTAAATGAGAAATATTGTAAGGAAGTTTTTTTTCTTTGTGGAATATGGCAATACACAAAAGACAACTGTCTAATCAGCATTGATTTTAACTTCAGTATGGAGAGCATTTTTTCTTTCAGAAAAAAATTGCTATTCAAAAAATGATACAGCTATTATATATACGTTTTTGAAACAGAAAACAATAAACAAAATTACTATGTTCTTGTTCATATGAATAAACTTACAAAATGTTCAACAAAACTTCTAGGTTTAAAAAGCACTAATTCATGTTCTTGACTTATATTTGGAAAAAAAAAAAGAAAAAAAAATCTTAAAATTTAAACAATTTTTAAAATTAATTATCAATTCCCTTAAAATCAAAAAAAAAAAAAAAATCTTAAACTATGTTACTACAATACAAAAGTTCAACAAAGCTTATTATGAGGGAAACATGTAATAACACCAGTTTACTGCAGTACATGCTAACTATTCTTCATAAATATTTCACTATATTAAATATAAAAGAGAAATACAGTCATCAAAAAATGTTTTTCTTATTAATCTTAGTAAAGAGTTTACACTTTTTCCCTCAGTTAATCCTCAAATAATATAAATGAAATTTTTTCTTAGGAAAATTTATGTCGTCATTTTATTTTTTACTTGAAAAGTGTAAGCAACTAAAGCTAATTTTAATTACAATATAAAATTTAGAACTATCATTTCTCAAAATTGGTTAATGAAAAACTTTCAAGTACATTTTTAGTTAAAGAAACATTTGTTAACAGTGACAATTTATAAAGCTATCATATTTATTTCAAAAATTTTATAAAAAACATTATCCAAGTAAATTAACATTTTAAAAGTTTTTTTTTTTTTTTTTTTTAAGTTTTTCCCCATAAAAAACACTAAATAATTTAATAAATGGACATATACAAATTTCAAAAACATATATAATAGATAAAAAAAATTAATGAGATTTTTTTCAAAATCTTTTTAACATTAATCAAACTTCAGAACTATGTAATAAAACCATAAAATGCAAATTAATAAATAACAGAAAGCGATATGAATTTAAATCAATTTACTAATTGATGCCAGACAAAAATTATAATAATTTATTGATCACAGTTAGATACTCATACATTTCTTATCGTTTAAGTGCACAGCATTGCAATATATATTAGAAGCTCAAGATTCTTATAACTATTAAAAGTACAAAAATAGATTGATCCATTCACAGTAACTTGTTTCCTTGTACAGTCAGCATTAATAAAAACAAAATATTAAAATATTTTAATAAAGGTAAATGTAAAGTGGGCAGACCTCAAAAACAATAAAGTGCAATAGAATTATTCATAACTAATCCTACAATGATTTGTAGGAATAAATGTTGCTTATGAGATATTTTGTTATTTTTTTGTTTTACCACATAAGTTTGTACAAAAATTACTAATTTTCTATCAGTACCATCAATAAAATATCCAACATAATATATTTCTTATCTCTCAACTATCACAATATTTATAAATGTAATAAATAACAATTAAAACAAAATATGTCCTTACACAAACAGTTTTACATATGATCAATGATGAACATAAAATACATATAATTGCAATTATATTATATATATAAAAAACAATCTTCCAATTTTTTTAGATATTTTTAAATAAATATAAATTTTGCAAAACTATAATTCAATACATCAATAAAAGAAAACTGATTAAAAATTCAATACATTTATGAAAAAGTCTCAGGTTACCAAATTCATAGACACAGGGGAAAAAAAATCCCTTTTTTAAGTACATATTGATAATTTTACACTATATATATATATATATATTAAAAGACTTACTTCCAACAGATATCATTGCAAGTGTAAAACAAGCATTAGAAATCTGCATTATAAGCTAAGCAATTTTATTTAAATCATTATAAAAACATTTATTCCAGACTGTTTCTGTAAAAAGAAAAACCATCCATCCATAAAAAGAAACTGAATGACAAATTATTGAAAATTTCAGCTTATATATATATATATATATATAAGTTAATGTAACATTTTTAATATTTTAATGTGATTGAGTTAACATATCAACACAACGAATTCTCTTAAATTAATATTTACATTGCTCTTAATATTATTCTCAGGATAATAAAAAATACCACATATTTGATATTTCTCTCCCCTCTACTCATTTTCATGTTACATAATTTACCCTTTTGTTTCAAATTTAAATATATAAAAAGAATTTTTTTCAAAACCTACATATAAAAACATCAAAGGGGAAAAATTGACAAAAAAGTAAAAAGTAAATAAAAAATGAATTATTTTTTATTTCTGTGAATTACTTAAAGTAATTCCAATAAACAAAATATATAAAACATAAGATTTTTATAAAATTGAAATAAGTTTATTGATTTTATATTACTTTTGGACATTTAGAAAAAGCAATGTAATTTTAAAAGCATGTTATATAACAGGTTGTTTTAAAATAGTAACAATATATACATGTAAATTCAACAAAAAAAATATTATGTTAACAGCATCTTGGAAGCTAAAGTTATGATGAGAGAGAACCCACATTGATATATATTGTTGGTTTATCAAAGAATTAGTGCAGTTGTTTTCTTCCTTAACTGAAACTCCCTTCAAAATGTTACAGTTATATTAATACAATTCTCTTGTATATGAAATGAATATTTAATTTATGTAGAACCAAATTCAGCCATCCATTTTTCATACTTCTCCAGATCTTCTTTGCTGACAGACTTATTGATTTTTTTAATAGCTTCTTTAAAATCTTCAAGACTCACAGGAAGCTCTAATTCCTCTTTTGGTAAATTCCTAATTTCTTCAGGTGTCAATCCCGCAATTTTTCGACGCATGGCCATCATAGAAGCATCTCTAAAAAGCAATATATCACATAAATAAAATAAGCATTCGAGAGAAATAAAAAATTACATTAAGATAACTAATTAAATATTGTTTTATATTTTTTTTATTCAACATATTTCTTTTTATTCATTTTGAAAGAAAAATTATATATATCAAACCATTTGAAATGCACAATACCTGCAAACATTAGTAATATCAGCACCAGAATATCCCTCCAAACTATTGGCAACTTCTTCCAAATCTAAATCTGGCGAAGTTTCAACTTCTCTTAAATTTATCTTTAAGAGAGCTTCTCGACCAAAAGCTACAGATACAAAATAATTTTTTCCATATTAATATTATAAATATAAAAAATAAATGCAGTATGATTTTATAACAGCATTAAATAAACAAAACTCTACATTATACATTTATTCATACAATAACAAAATTTAATTTAATAAGAATAAAAAACATTATTAGTAAACCAGAATGCTATAAATTTATGGAGTTCCTGGAATCAAAAGTCTCATGCCACCTCATCAAAACCATTAAGTTTAAAACTGTTTAATTTACCATTGTTTCAGAAATTAAAATAACAAATGATTTATTCTATATTCTGGTTCATAATTGTTTTGTTCAGGGAATATAGTATCAATCATGATTCACCATTTTTTGATGTAGAAAAATTATTCACTGATTTTCTAATCAAGTTAAGTAGTAAGCAAAGACTGGGAATGGACTGCAGAGCTTGTATTCTCTTATGTGACATGAAAATTCTTAAATGAACTACAAACAAAGATAAATCATGGAAATAAAAACAAGTGAGAGTATTTGCTCAAAGCCTATCAACACTGTTAGTTAATAAATGATGCAACAGGCATTCTTTTAACTCCTTTTTTTTTCAATTAGCCAATAAAAGATCACTCAATGAAAAAACTCACCCTTTTAAATTTTATCTTCTTTTATTTATAATTATAGTTAATGTAGTAATGTATGCAATACATGGACACTTATATTATTCAGTTCAAAAAGTGTATATAGTTATTCCAATATCTTGCCACAACTGAAAATAAAATTTTCATAGGAAAAAAAGGCAAGAAAAGACTCTATGATCAAACAAAATATATTAAAACATGAAGACAATGGTAAATCAGAGAAACATTGAAGGTAAAAAATTGTGTGTGACTGATAATAATAATTTGTATGCCAATCATGAAGCGAATTTCTCAAATTATGCTAATTAATTTTCACATGATTAGTTTTATGTGTCAAACTAATCATGTGAAAAGACCAAATTACATTATGAATAAGTTTATAGGGTTGTGGTTTTCCAACAGTAGTATGCATGATCATAAAGGTACATCTAGGTCTTTCAAGGAATCAACAAACAACCTCCCCCTCCACACACACTCAAATAACAATATTCAAAATACCAGGCATCACAAAAAGTTCATGCCACTATAGCAAAAAGTGAAATTCAAAGGGCAAGTGTTGGCTACCCTTAGGAGATTATGTCAGTACTTCTGATGAACCAGCAGTCAGTAGAAATGTTGATAATATCAAAAGCATTTCTGTACGTAGTATACATTCCTTTAGCGAAAACACATCAGTGTCAAAAGATGTTTTATGGCCATAATTACTGTACAAGTTCCAGTTGAGCAGCAATGCAGCAGAAGTTGCTCAAAAGATATGCTCCATGTTTGGAGAGACATCAATAAGTGAGTATGGTGAAATCAAACAAGGAAGAGATTAATACAATAGGTTGGGAAGTTTTACCTCCTCCTCCTTAATCCTTGAATATTGCTCCCCCTTTCATCTGTTATTAGTCATATGGTAAACCATTTGTAAGAGCAACAATTCTGAAATCCAAATGTCACACAATCCATAGGACAATATTTTGGTTTTAAGACAATAACTTCTGCAAATACTTAATTTAAAAGTTTATATCGCATTGGGAACATGTAATTAAAGCTAAAGAAATTTTTCTAAATAAGATGCATTTGCCTGAAATTACTGGATTATTATTTCTTACTTAAAATTATGGTATGAACTTTTTTGGTTACCAGGTATATATAATGATAAATCCTATTCAAAGGAGTTACAACAATTGAGAATTAGAAAAGGGGCTAGTAATTCATAGATTAAAAAAAAAAAATGAGGGAGATTATAAGGAGGATAGACACACACAGAAATTTTTAATGCTTTTTGAGCAAATTTAGACAGTTTATATCAACTTTACTGTGGTTTAATTTTAATAATATAAGTATAATTGTTTTTTGAAATTTTGAAGAAGCTATTCAATATGACTTTTATCAAAGGAACAATATTACACATGTATTATAATTAAATATTAGAATTTTTAATAAAAAAAATGATCAATGATAATTTCATTTAAAAAGTAAAACTTTTTTCGAATGAACACAACAAATTATAATTTGCCAAACTTCAACCATGAATTTACTCAAGGACTTGCTTAATATCTCATTATGCTACAAAATATGCAAGAAAAAGTAAAAAATAATCTTACAGATTGCTTGTGTAAAATAACATTAGATATTTCAAAGAAAAACAATTACTTATATATAAAGAGATATACATATACATAATGTACGATAAATTTTTCAGTCATATGCTTAATCCCTTAGTTTTGAAACTGCTTAAGTATCTTTGTTTCCACCTTTCATAATTTTCATCTACTTTGACTACTCTTAACCATAGTGCATGCTATACCTGCTACATGAGTCACCACTGTTTTTGGCAATGCTTTACGAAATGGTTAGCCGTGACACGTGACACTACCATACCACAATGCATGGCAAATTCTATCTTATTACATCTCATGGATATTTCTGCCTGATAAATTTCTTAAAAATTAAACAAATGAAATGAAAGATAATTAGATGATAAGACAAGGTACAATACAAATGTTTAGTTTGTAATTACTAGCTTTAGGCTGCTACAATGGAATGGAATTTTTCTACTAAAAAATGGGAGGGGCGGTTGCTCCCCCTAATTACCATCACTGCCCTTAAGGGCTGGGATGGGGATCAAAAGGACAATCTGTTCTTTTGAACCAGTTCATCTAAATGAATTATTCAGTATCATTTGCCCCTTTTGCCTTCCTAGGTGTTTACCTTTCATAACACTATGTATCATGGAAGATATTGCTAGTCTCCCCCCCCCCCTATCAGCTTGATGTCATACTGGAAGCAAGCAAATGTTTGCCGAGAAAAACCACTATCCATCAATTGCCAAATCTTTCAATCAACAAAATGGGCTAGTGTCACAACTTATGCTCCTTTACCACCAAAGTTCTCAAAATAGAGCCATTAACTGATGAGCTGAGATAGCACTCGTTAAAGTGATAATGCAAGGAGAACAAAAAAAAACTAGAGCGAACAGTTCCAGTGGAATAAGAATCAAGGAGAAAAATTCTTCCGAATGAGCTCTTTCAACAGGGAGTAAAAGATCTGGTAGAGCAGGTCTTGGAACTAGAAGACCTGTTTTGGTAGATCAACCTACAGTAGACCTACCAAAGCAGGGAAGTAAAGATTGGGGGAAATTATTCTAAACTAGAACGGGTCGTTCCTACTGATAAGGCCTAAGGTTCTTTTGTTCATTTCATAATCTATTTCAAACCCAAATAGATATAAAAACTGAATTGGTTTCCATTAAACTGTATTAGCCACCCAAAGGGCTATTGTTCTAGTTGCATCCCTTTTGGCATACCAGATCACTTTTTGCGTACCATATAACTTTTCAATTTTTTGTCGTTTGCTTCAATTTTAATTACATTCAGCTTAAATATATTCAATTTAATAATTTATCATTTCCTTTAATTTTAATATCAGAAAAGTTTACTATTGTCCATTTCTCGATATTTCATCATTTATTTTAATTCTTATATGTAATTGAATAATTTAATAAAAATTTTAAAAAATGCACCCTGGGTGGCTAAATCTGTTTTTTGCAAAACTTTACATAGAACTTTTAACTTTTTTTTTTTAATCTAATTTATTTTATTTTCAAATTTTTCAGGCAATTCTAAAATTCTTGCATTTTTATTAGGTATGGATCATAAAGTATAAAATGCATGTATATAATGAGCAAAATAATGCAGAAAAATTTGGCTTAAACATTTATAATTTTCCCAAAGAATATTTTTGATTGTCAACATCTATTGCATAAAATTCAACCAATTTAATTTTTCCTACAATGTGTAAAGTAAAATTATGTAGTAATTATACAGCATTTTATATTCATTAGATATTTTTGAAGTTTTGCTTGCATAATCTAATGAACAAGTGGATCAAATAATAGGTTAAAGTACAATTTTTTTAAAAAATGAACAAGTACAAATAAGAATAGTTCATCCAAAAGAACAGAAATTCCCATCCTTACATCTACTACACTTGGGGGGGGGGGGCCCACATCAAATCTAATTTTACAGTTTGAGGGTACAACAACATATAAATTTGAATAATGATAATAAGGCGATTTTAAGTTTCCTTTCATAATATGTTCCAAAGACATCAATTACAATTTAATTTTTCATTATTTCATTCATTACAGCATAATTTATGTTATCATATTATTTATCACTGGAATAAAATATGTTAATACTCCACGTTTGTTAAATCATGAATAATTAGATGACAAGATGGGATTAATAAATAAAAATAAGATAGAATTTCTTTACCATTGGGAAGAGGTATATAAATTCTTTTTTCTAATCTTCTACGTAAGGCTTCATCTATATCCCATGGAAAGTTAGTTGCAGCAAGGACCATAACAACTTTACTTGGATCATCTGTACTAGTTATACCTAATTATTCAAAAATATAAATTCATTACTAATTAATGAAAGATTAGTTTCAATGCTTTAAATTGGAAAAATAAATTATAGCAAAAATAACATGGAATTCTTAAACAAGAGAAAATGCAGAGCAAAAATGTTACAGAATGAATTTCCTTTATCACTAATTCAATAAGAAAATGGTTTTACAATTTTAAAAAAAAATTGAATACTACAGTAAAAATATATCTTATATTTTGTATAAAAATATTTATTGTATATTTCTTATAAAATAACTCTCTCCAACTTTCTTTTCATAATTAATTTTAATAATTACCGAAATAAAATACAGAGTGGAACTATCAATGAGAGTAACAAATAATATAAAAAAATTAAATTTTCATTATACTTACCTTCCATTTGAATGAGTAACTCTGATTTGACTCTGCGACTTGCTTCATGTTCAGAGTCTGATCCTCTTCGTGAACAGAGAGAATCTATTTCATCAATAAATATTGTACTTGGAGCATAAAATCTAGCCTGCAAATCATAAAAAATATAGCAAATTAATGTAGTTTTCTGCACTATTAGTATAATTGTGAAAATAAACTATATATCTGAACAGAGTACAGGTTTTAAATAAAGCAAAAACTTTAAATTAGAATACATTTCTGAGCTTGAAGAAGATAATTATCATTTTTTGATACTTAAAAAAAAAAATTTAATCATCATATGCGACAAAATTTCAAAAGGTAATGAAGTAATGCATGGAATTTTTATTTATAATTTAATATTCTTCAAAAACATAATTTATAAAAATATATACACACATATAAAAATTGTGTAGAATGTGATCTATTTAATTTCGATTTAGTCATGATGTGGAGCATATATTCAGAATGAAGTTCAGGACTTTGGCAAATTACAGTTTTTATTTAAGTTGATACCATCTTGTACACATAAATACACACAGAAGTAGAAGACGAAACACATGCAATAATAAAAGCAAATTCAAATCTATTACCAAATTATTACAAACCACTTTAATATGTCTTCAAAAAAGGTTTTCAGTTAGTCTTGAAGCCATTTTTGCTCTACATCCACGTCTAATGGACAACCTCTCAGAACTTCATTCGACAGCATAAACAGATGAAAGTTGGAGGGGTAGAGATCTATAGGGAAGGTCTCCTAGGATCTCAAATCTCAATTTGTTGATGGTCTTTAGTGTTATGAGTCGTATATTGTCAAGCAGCAGCAACAACATTTTCTTTTACAAAAGACTATGCAGAGTTCAACTTATTTACCGACAAATCACTGTAACTTGTGTTGTTGATGGTAATCCCCCATCAATGTATAGGGTATTTTAATCACAAAACAGAGCATGCCAGCCAATGGCTCAGTCATTATTTTTTTTTTTCTTTTGGAGGGATCCTGGATGTTTTCCCAATACACTTTGGCAATTCAATTTGAGTCTATCAGAACTCATTTTACTAGATAATGAACTGTAAGTGAGGGAACATGAGTGCAACAGGAACATCTCGAATTTGCTAAACTGGCAAGGGTTGATAGTCTATTAGATAAGTGTTTAGTTATCTAGGATTTCAGAAGACACAACATCATCTGTGATGACTTACCTATCCACCATAACCTCCAAGTTTGCATAATGTTTTTGTGCACAGTTTACTTTGATGAGTGTCCAGCTCCCTCTTTTTGCGTAATATTTATACACACCACTTTTAAACTTCACACTCAACAATGAAATGGTTTATTGAAATTAAACACCGTTTCCATTTTGTGAAAAAAATCACAGATTAATTTTAATAACTAATACACCCAACTGACAGCAAAAATTGAATCATTTCTCATTGTTCCTCCTTAGCACAAACTGTAGCATAACTAGCAGGCAAATGATGTGAGCATAAAATATTTCACATGAATGCCAAAGGCATATTAACTCAATGCATGAGTGATTAGAGGACTATGAAAGCCTTCAAGGCCTCAAGGCACTAGTGTGGATAATATTTTTTCTTACTTTTTTTTGCACAATAACATATTTATAACATAAATAGCAGACATAAGTCAAATAATTTAAAACAAAAAAAAAATTGAAAAAAAGTTATATGCAAAGCTTTGTGAAGAATATATTTTGCCATCCAAGCTGCATTTTTTTAATAATTATTATTAAATTACTCAAATATGAGAATTAAAGGAAATGATAAATTATTAAATTGAATATTATATTAGCTACATGTAATTAAAATTGAAGCAAACGATAAGAAATTGATAAGTAATCTGGAACGCCAAAATGATCCAACTAAAATGATAGCCCTTTATGTGGTTAATTATAAAAACATTTTGTAGTTCTAAATCAATAATTAAATTATACACAGAAAGATGATTAAATTATCAATAATTAAAAATATATAAAGAAAGTTTTTCCTATTATAAATTGTTGTTTCATGAAAGAGCTTAGCAAAAATTCAAGATAAAATTAAAATTTAAAAATGCTGTTACCATTTCAAAAAGAAGTCTGACAAGCTTTTCTGATTCACCTCTGTATTTGGAAGTGAGGGTAGAAGATGAAACATTGAAAAAAGTTGTTTTACATTCTGTTGCAACCGCTTTCGCTAGCATAGTTTTTCCTGTTCCAGGTGGGCCAACCATCAATACTCCCTAAAAAAGAGGGAAAATTTAAATGAATAAAAAAATTACTTTTAACTCATTTTAAATAAAGAAAAATATGTCAAAATGATATTAAGATGTGGATGCATTGCTTAAAGAAGTTGAACATTCTAACAGATGTATTTTTTACAAAAAGGTAACTATTCTTATTAATTTGAAATATTAATCATATTGATAAAACGAGAAGCAACAGAACAATTGAATGCCTGCCAATAAATGCATTCAATGACTTAAGAACTTCACATAAAAGTATTACATTTCATTCTTAATTTTTGATACATTTAAATTTTTGAGGGGGGAAAAAGCACTATTAAATTTTAGGGCTTTTTTTTTTGTAAAATAAAAAAAAGTCAATGCTAAATTTTTACATTTTAAAAAATTAGTTTGCCTCTTTTATGTGTTGATCCATACTAAATTATTTAAACAAAAACTTGCATAATCATAACAATACATGCATATAAATAAATATAATTCAATTAAAATAATAATGAAAGAAGTAAAGGTTTATGTAACTAGTCACTAAAAATATGACAGTTAAATTATCAACAAAGACCTTATTTCATAACAAAACTTGAATCAAAAAAAATCTCAGGAACTATTGCAAATTTACCTTCCAGGGTCTTCGTATTCCTTTAAAAAAATCAGGCATCCACATAGGCAAGACTACAGCTTCTTCTAACAACTTCTTTGCTTCTTCAAGGTCAGCAATGTCATCCCATCTCACACTAGGATTTTTCTGAAGAATGTCTCGTTCAAGCATATCTACCAGTTCCTTGTCATAACCAGACCCATCAAATTTTTTTTCTTCTTCCTAATCATAAAAAGGGGTAATCATATTAAAATAACAGTCTATATTGAATTTAAATAAAAGTACTTAATCTATAGATTAAAAATTTAATAAAGGTTTTAACAAATTTATTTCTAATATTTCTAATCAATATATTACTATAAAAATTATAGTAGAAATAATATATTCACAATTTAAATAACCTTTGTTGATTACATCAAAATCACATCAGTGACCTAAATTGATTACATCAGTGCAAAATGTAATTACAAATGTGCAAAGTGTAATTACAAATGTGCAAAGTGTAAATTACAAATTTACATAAAAAATAAAAATATTTATGTTATTAATCTCTTATTTGTATAGGTTATAAAGTTAGATA
Organism: Nephila pilipes; assembly: GCA_019974015.1. NCBI lineage: Eukaryota > Metazoa > Arthropoda > Arachnida > Araneae > Nephilidae > Nephila > Nephila pilipes. The sequence goes on along the minus strand of BMAW01039458.1, from coordinate 25,829 downwards.
TAAAAAGTATATTTAAAAAAGTATATATAAAAAGTATATTTAAA
>BMAW01039458.1:1174-25775 GCA_019974015.1 Nephila pilipes | reverse complement strand
ATATAAAAAGTATATTTAAAAAAGTATATATAAAAAGTATATTTAAAAAAGTATATATAAAAAGTATATTTAAAAACTTCATCTCAATTCTTATTTCTTAACAAAAGCTTTCAATTACATTTTATATATAATGTTTAAACAATTATAAATAATATAAAAAAAACTTCAGTTTAAATTATCCAAAAAAAAATTTAAAATATTAAATCTCAGTTGAGGAAAAATTGGGAATCTGCATGCAGATTTCTATCCTATATTATAAATATGTCTTAAATTCATTAAACTTTTGAAAAAATTATTCAACTTGAATTAACAAAATATTTCAGCATTTTTCTAAATCAAGAAATAATACTTTTTCTTCTTTATTTTCATCTTTTTTACTGTCTTTTTTCCCTTTATCATCTTTTTTAGATCTAGAGTCACTACCACTTTTTTTGAATCTTTCATTATTTGATCTATTTCCACTTGGGCCACTTCTTCCAGTTGATTTTGATGGTTCATTTCGTTTCACAGCACGGATAGGACGAATGGGAGGACCATGTCTGAAATCAAAGAGTTATAAAGTCAAAATTTACAGTCTATCAACCAGTTTAAAAATACTTATGCCAGAGAGACTAAGAATAAAATACATTAATATACTCCTAACAGACAATCAATTGTGCAATGAGTTCCTTTTGTATGGGGGGGGGGGGATTTAGCAATTGCATAATATTTCATACACATAAAGGAAATAAATGCAGTTTCATTGAAATAGAAATAATAAACTGAGCAGTACCTGAAGATTAAATAACAAAAATACAAATCAACATGCTACTTTAGTGAGAACTTTCAAAGAAATTTCAATCCAGGTAGTTTTTTTTTATTATTTGTTGCATTTAAGATTTCATAACTTCTCCTTTCTTTTGATTCATTAAAAAAAAAAGTGCTGATAATACCTGACAGAAGAAAAAATTATATTATGAATCTAGAACTATATATTCGATACAATTTCCTAAAATAATTGAATTCTAACATATTGAAGAAACATATTTTAAATATTTCAAACTCTTGAAAGAAAACAATTTCTTTTAAAAAACTTTTATTAATAATTTTGCAAGAACTAATATAAATTTAACTAATTTTTACTTTATCAACTTAAAGAAACCATACAGATATCAATCTCAGTAATACCGAATAAAATTGGGACAAGAAAAAGAATTTCATAATAAAATTACCATATTGGGATGAGACCTAGAGAATTAAAATCTTTCAACAAAGGAACAAAAATCCTCGCTAAGCAATACCACTGCTTGAAACAAATGCAAAAATATAAATCAATTAAAAAGTTCCAAGGTGAAGCTATTAAATAAAATGAGCATGACACAGCAAAACATTTTATTTTGAATTCATACATATTTATTTATTATCACTTTCATTACATACCATTCCCCCCCCCCCCCGACTATAATGCTCCATGCGAATCTTCCATTGCTTGAAACAGTACTGGACGTCTTCTGTCAGCTCCTTCAGAATGTGTACCTCTCTTTCAAAGCTTCAACAACTCAAATATTGTTCTTTGTAATGCAAATTTCATCTTAGGAAACATATAGAAGTCACAAGATCCAGTGTATATGATGGGTGGTGAAAACACTGGGATGCTATACTTGGCTAGAAACTTCTTGACAGATAATGTGGAATGACTTGTCCTTCCACAATTCAATCTGTATTTTTCTCTCATTTTTTCATAGGAGTTCAGCAAGAACATGAAGGTAGTAATGTTGATAAATAGTTAGACCTTTAGGAACTCAGTGAAGGTTCACAATTCCATTAATATTGATCAAAAACAATCATCATTGCTTTGAATTTTGATTTGCTCATTCAAGCTTGTTTGGTTCTTGGTGATGATGGACCCTTGCAGTTCCAGTATTGGTGCTACATTCCAGATTACGAGTAAAATATCATGATTCTTCACATGTTATCCTTTCAAATAAGTGTGGGTCATTTTCAATGGCATTCAAAGTGTCAGTATAAACATTTTTATGAGCATCTTATTGTTCAAATACCAAAATTTCAGGCACCTTTTTGGCACACTTATTTTGCATGTTAAAATTATAATGTAAAATTTGCCATACGGATTCTTTGTCAATTTTTACAGTTTCAGCAATCACTTGAATACTTAACCAATGGTCAGATCGCATCAGATTACCAATTTTTTAAATATTGTCATCCATTTTTGATGTGGAAGAGCATGAATCATCTTCAATGTCTTCTTGATCATATTGAAAACACTTAAATCCCTAAAAAACACGTGCACACAATAAACGTTCATTGCTGTACACTTCTTACAATAAATAATAAGTTTCAGTAGCGTTTTTTCGAGTTTCATGCCAAATTTCACAACAATTTGTTGCTATGTTGCAACACTCCAGTTATTTTTCCAGCGAAACAAAAAAAACTCTGAAGCAAACAAAGACAACAGCTATATGGATCAGTTTAGAAGAAGCAAGAGGCACTGCAATCAAAAGAGAAGACTTCACTGACATTGCATTCAAAAGAGAAGCTGTCGGCCACTGACGCTTGGTGCATGCATACTTCTTCTGTAGCAGTGCAATTCTCTTTATTTAAAATCCCCACCTTGTATATACCAAAAAAATGTTTATGAAAAAACTTATTTTAGCATGTATTATGTTGAAGGCCATAAGCTCACAACCTAGTAACTTGGGTATCGCAGCCACTTGAAAAGTCATGGTAATACAAAAAGTTAAAGTACCACTTTTTAAACATATAAACATGAATTGTAGTAATTTACAAATTTTCACTTAATATTAAAATATCTCTAATACCTGAAAATTTTTTAAATAAAATATTTATATACAAGAAACAGAATACTATTACAACAAACCCACAAATAAAATTAAATAGTACACAAAAAATAACACAAAATTTCACATAACTTCAAAAAATGCACATATATATTATAATATGCAATTATACATACTATGTTTAGGCAATAAAAATTCCATTGCAACTTTTTTATTTCAACTAAGATTAAAAAGAATACAAAACTGAGGTACAAAGAAATATACAGTAATTAGAATGTCATACTAAATAAGATCTAATAACACTGAGAAGAAAATAACTTTCTAATAAATATTTTTTAAAAGTATAAAAACCAAATTGCATATATCAATAAGATATATTTAAAAATAAATAATCAACATATTTATTAAAAGCTCCCCCTTCCCCCCAAAAAAAAAAAAAAATTCTAAATATCCCTATCATAAAAATTAAAACATTCAAACCTATTTAAAGCTGCACTGAAAAAATAACATTTTAAATTGAAAGTAATAGCTGATACAGCTCAATGTTGTCAAGGTTAAACAGATAAATCATAAAAATTTCATATAAAACAATAAAAATTATAAATATTCAATTATTTTCTTTAAATCAACTTAAAAAGAGCAGTTGGAAAGCTGTTTAACACACCATAGGCAATAAAAAAAAATGTTGGTATTAAATCACCGAATAGTGTAACCCTAAAATTTCTTCTCTTGACAATGTGCATCATTGTTTCAGGGATGACTGCACATGCTAGGAGTTTATGTTTTTTATGGCTGATTAGAAGGTTATTCTTAAAGTAGAATTTAAAATCTGTGTATGAAAGTTGTGTAATTTAAGAAAATGCAGACATCTTAATTTGATGTGCATTTTTTTTTCCCCTCTTGTAAATGGTATTCCCAAGAAGAAAAGTAATAATCTTCAGGAGTGAAACATTTGTTTGATGAACATGATAATTACTCACAAATTGGAGGACCTAGAATATTGCGGAAATGGATGAATCTAAATTTATGAAAATGATGAAATTTTCTAAACATTTATTGGATCCATTGGCAAAACAGTTTAGTAAAATTTCCTCAGTATTTTTTAATTTAGAGCTGTATGGAATTCTAATATGCAATTTTAAGGCAAGCTTTTATATTTTAAATGTTAAGTCATTTTTAAGTTTCCAATAAGTTTTTTAATAGATAACTAAATGCAATTTATTTTATTTGATTGTTAATTTCATTACATTTATTTTGAAAAGCTCCAAGCGGAATTTTAAAACATCTTAGACAACAATAGAATCAAAGCAACAAGCTAGTGTACTTATTAAAATTCACAGTCATTGTAAAAATTCTATCATGCTTTTCATTTGTGTAGAGGACTTATGAAAATTTTAAAAACTCATTTTGATGTGGTTTAATCAACAAATAGATTAATTTTATGGGAATATACAGTAATAAAATTAAATGATTTATGAGAAAGTGACATAAAAGCAACAACAGATCTTAAATCTATTTTTATTATTTGTGAAAAAAGATTAATCTAAATTCCTGAAAAAGATAATTCTGAATTTTTAAAAAACATTATTTGAATTCACCAACAAATTAGGATGGTAACACCCCCCATTCTTTCACTTAGTACTCTATATAGTTTAAAAAGTTTTGAAAAACATGCCAAGAGTAATGCACTAAATACCATTTTCACTTAAAAAAACTTTTAGGTCTGGTTTATTTTAACAGAAAAAAAAAATTAAATACTTTTAAAATATTTGAATATATTAAATATTAAGATAACTAAAATATATGCAAAATAGAAAAAAGTTATACACGAAGTTTTGCAAAGAATATATTTAGCTACCCAAGCTGTGATTCTTTTTTTATAATTATTATTAAATTACTCAATTAAATATAAGAATTAAAGTAAATGATGAAATATCAAGAAATGGACAATAGTAAATTTTTCCAATATTAAAATTAAAGGAAAAGATAATTTATTAAATTGAATATATTTAAACTAAATGTAATTAAAATTAAAGCAAGCAACAAATTATTAAATTGAATATTATATCAGCTGCATATAATTAAAATTTTAAAAAAGATAAATTATGAAATTGAATATATTTAAAATAAATGTAATTAAAATTAAAGCAAATAATAAATTGTGAAACTAAATCTATTTTAAGCTAAATGTAATTAAAATTATACATAATTGAATGTAATATACACTACATGTAATTAAATTTAAAGCAAAAAATAAATTGTTATACAACATTTTAAGCTAATTGGAACTGAAATTAAAGGAAATGATAATTTGTGAAACAGAATGTATTTCAAGCTGAATGCAGTCAAAATTATATGCAATTGAATATAATATAAGCTGAATGTAATTAAAATTATATGTAATTGCATATAATATAAGCTGAATGTAATTAAAATTATATGTAATTGAATATAATATAAGCTACATGTAATTAAAATTAAAACAAACAATAAATTGTTAAACTGAATATATTTTAAGCTAATAGTAACTAAAATTAAAGGAAATGATAATTTGTTTAACTGAATATATTTCAAGCTACTTGTAATTAAAATTACATGTAATTGAATATAATATAAGCTACATGTAATTAATATTAAAGCAAAGGATTAATTGTTAAACTGAATATATTTTAAGCTAAATGTACTTATAATGAAAGGCAACTGTAAATTGAACATAAAAGATTAAAGAAAAATTCAACATTCAAACTATGGATAGAACTAAAAAATTAAGATATTTGAATAATATCTTAGTTAATAGTGAAATTACCAAGCATTTATATAAAACATTAAAGCCAAAACCATTAAGTATAATTTATAAAAATTTAGAAAAAGTTAACATTAAATCTTGAGATAGAACCGTAAAGTCAGGAAAATGAACATGATTATCAAAAATCTAATTTAGTTATTTTAAAAAATTGAAAAGTGATTAGATTCAGGAAATGGTCTGGGACAACAATTTATAGGGTATATAAAACAATAGCCCCTTGAGTGGCTAATAATACTAAAAATAATTAAACTGCTTTTAAAGTATTATTAATTTCAGATTACTTTGATCTCAGTGTAGAGAAATGTAGATGTAAAAGTTCACACATTTTTAATCTGTACAATTTCATTGTCATTATTTGAAACATTATTTAAAAACTATTTATTTCATTACCTTTTTAATTACAAATTTTTAATTTCTTTAATATTAATTTATTGAATATTTTATTATCAATCAAATAAGCAATAATCTTATTGATTACAACATTTAAAAACTTTATTGGATAGATTACAGTATTTGAAATTATGAAATTTTATGGATTACACAGATTCCGAATTAACTACAAATTTAAGAGGAAAATATAAATCATAACTAACTTATTTTTTAAATCAATATGCTTTTTTGAAAACTTAATAGTAATTCAATATATACATATAATTCAGTTATTATATACTTTACTAGTAATAAATAGATATGCGATGTACAAAACATGCACAACAAATATTTTAGACACAAATAAAAAAATTAGTTAAATCCATTTCAATTTTCCCCAGTGCTGCTATAACATAAAAGTATAAATGTCTTATTTTATCATGTAATTGTAGTGGCATTGAAATGATATAATGAGTCACAATAAATTTAAAATAATAAAATATGAGAATGGAACTAAAACTGAATTATCAACTTAAATTTCATATAATTGAAAATAACTTACATTATCTTGAAACAAAGTCATAAATATACTGCTAATGTGATGAATACATAAAAATTTTACATTTATTATGCATTATTCAAATTATACAATAAATGTATTATAATTACCAATGTACATTACTCATAAATGATTTTCTGTTCTGAAACAAGATATACAAGGTAAAAAAAAGATACATGATTTCTGAAATATCAGTTATAAGAAAGCTATAAAAGGTTTTTTAAAAAAATCAAAGTACACAAAAAATACTTTTAAAACACTTAAAATTTTATAAACATACTTATGTTCTACTGGAGTAGGAGGAGGCCAGACATCTGGATCTCTGGGTGCAGGAGGAGGCCATATGTCATTTGGTAAGGAAATGTCAATGGGTATATTTGTGATACCATAGGATTGTCTCCCAGAAATAGCCCTATCAATACTCAATTCAGTATTAAATTCAGTAAGCACATTCTGCATTGCCTTCACTGCTTCATATTCTTGGGCAATTTTCTGTTGAATCTAATAAATAACATAAAAATTATACATAAGTACAGTTTTCAAAATGATTAGCAATGAAAAGTTCTATAATTTTTAGAACGAAAAGAAAATAATAACTTTTTATAAAAGATAGAACTCTCTGTCAGTATAAGAAAAATGTATCATATTACTAATTCAAAACTTTAGGAATTCGATGTATTATTATACAGCAGCAACATTTTCAACTCAAAACTATGTTGACAAAATAGAAAAAAAAAATTATAAATTCGTAATAAGGCATAAATTTCAGTTAATACTCAGACCTGAAAAAATCTTGTAAACTTCCTATGTTTATGCCAATAACTTTTTTAAAATAATTTATATGCACTAAAAAATCTAAAAACTACAACAAGAATTTTCACATGTAAAATATCATTCCATACCTAAACATTTGTAACTTTTATAAGTCAGATTCTATGACAAATATAATATTACTAGAATTAGATGAATTGTAGAATAAATTAGAATTTCAATAAGAGCATTTTATTTAGTAAATGATTTGTAATTTTTTTTAAGTACAAAAAAACTTTATTACACTCTAAATATATATTCTTTCACTGTCCAATTAACTAAAAATAAAAGAAATATTTTATGTACTAAGGATATAAATACATACTTGTAATAATAAATTACTTTTTTTATTATCAGATTATTCTTGCAGACTACTTGTTATTCTCACAGACAATTTTTTATTCTCCACACAAATAAAATGTTAGGAATACAATTCAACTAAAAAATTAAATTGTAAGCATATTACCTGTTGCCATCTTTCTTTTCTAATTGAATCTGTAATAGTTACTAATAATCTGTGAATTCGTTGCACTGCTCCCTGATAATATACTAAAGCTGTCTCATAGTTCCCCAAAAGAGCATACTCCCTAGCCATTTTAGTATCTTCACATATGTCTCTAACAGAGAAACTCATTTTCTAAAAATAAATTTAGAAAAATTACTAGAATCAGATAGACAAGACATAAAGAATGCCAGTAAAATTTACAAAAAATAATGGCAAGTTTACAACAAAAAGAGAAACATTATTGATATATAAAAAATGAAATTTAAAGATAATCATAGCAAAATATATACATCATGATTAATAATTTGTATTATCAAATAAATATACTCCTACATTATAGTCTGAAAATTTTCCATGCCGATCATACATACATGATACTTATACAATGGCACAAAGTACATCTATAATTTAAAAGTTTTTGAATACGAACTAAATAACTCATTTTTAATTTTTCTCAATATTTGATCAAATGAGTTCATACTTCATCCTAAGGCTATAGAGTATGGTTCTCTATCTTCAATATTTTTTCCATAGTTTACTGATTTAATTTGCTCGAGAAAAAATCTAATTTTGAACAGTTAAACTAAGTTTTATAACAATAATAAAGCCCAAAATAGCTATTCATGGTAATTATCTAGAAAAAGTAATTTTAATAGCATCATTTTATTAACAACTTGTAAAAAAGTAATATTTATTGACTTCCCAGGGTGCTAATTAATTATAACAGTGTATTTATTTATAAGAAAATAACTTAACAAAAAAAAAACCACTTCAAATTATTGGTACTTTTCCATTTCGTCTGTGCAGGCAATAAAGTCGCCAAAAATGATACAACCGACACCAAACAGATAATGTGTAAACTGTGTGTTGTCATCAATAAAGTCTGCTTGGCGAGAATTTGAGTTAACAAAATGGAAAAGTACCAAATTATTTAAGTACAAAATTTCAGTTTGTTTATAGATTTTTTTTTACATCTCATCAAAAATTTCAAATAGATGTTTACAAAGATATGTTATCTTGACAGTTCTGAATTAAAAAAAAAACATTTTTGAATAATTTGCATTTTAATATAAATCATTTTGATTATAAAGTTTTATTCAATACTAAATTAATTCAGTGTATTTTTTTAAAGACTTTTGATGTTAAATCTCTCTATAGAATTAAGCTCTTAGTTTTACCAAGATCTGACATTAAACAGAATATAATGCAGATGAAAACAGAGTTTGATAAATCCATTGGTGTCAGCATAACCACCTGTCAATCATTTTCAGCTGATAATGTGACTTAAGATCAATTTTTTGTTACTTTTGAACATCATTAAGAATTGTTAGATGATCTTACAAGGTTGAAATGATAATATAGGGTAACAAATTATCACATTTCCAAAAACTATTTGAAGTAAACTTTCAATCAAATAATAAGTCTATCAAATCGAAACAAATACTTGGCCCAACTTTCGAATGTGCCCGACGGTCAACTTCCGATTTTTATTCGCAACGTACTAGTTCAAAAAATACAGTCAAAATTTCAAGGCTAGTAAATTTTTAACTTTTGATTTTATCAGAATTCATTTGAAACGAATGTTTAGAAAAATCAAAAACATTTGCTTGTATATAAAAATTAATTTTAATCAGAAATTTCAGTCTCGCTCATCATTACTTTCTTTGTTTTCATTTAATAAATACATATTTTAATGTTCGATGCATGACAACAAAAACTTTCGAAAAAAAATGGATATTTTTTGAGACAACCCAATACCTTTCAAATAAAATTAAAATTTTATTTAAAAAAAACAGCTAAACCAGAAATAAATTTAAAGTTAGGGAAAAGTACGTAAAATATACTATTTAGAATATGAGACCCAGATGACATAAAAACAAAGTTGAAAGTATTAATTAGCATTTTATTTGAGAAAAAGAAATTGAGATAAACCTTGAGAAGGCAAAAAATACAATTCTTCTTTTGAAAAAATTAGCTAAAGATGGTCAGAAATGAGAATTTCGCATTTTCGAACAATACCAAATCTTATTAAAACACCATACTATTTTTTGCGTCTGAAGTTGTCAAGAGAAAAGTTGCTGCCAGAAGAAAATTAAGATTACACCTGAAGAAGCGAAGAGAAAAAGTATGGCCATTTGGGTAATCAATTACCAATTATAATACCTTGGATAATGAAAAAGAAATTGAGAAGTCAGGGTAATTAAACAATTTAATTCGATTCAAATGTCCCTAAACTTCATAATTGAATATTTAGTTTTTCTGAAGATGCATTACTTTTTAAGGGAAGTAGTTGGGTCCCCAATAGTATTCGACTTAGAACATTTATTAGCCATCCGAAGGCTTATTGTTTAAGTTGGATCATTTTTGGGTAACCGGATCACTTTTCAATTTCTTTCTTTTTACTTCAATTTTAATTACATTTAGCTTATATATATACAATTTAATAATTTATTGTTTTCTTTAATTTTAATGGGGAATCTTTACTTTACGGGGTTGAAGATTTTTTTCCTTACCAAATCCTAATTTCTAGTTAAAGGCTGATCGCCAAGGCATTGTCCTCGGGAGAAACCAGTTTGTAGCAACCGTGAGCAAGACGATCAGCGGGAAAAACTCTCTGCGTAGTAATGCACTGTTTTTTCTGGACATTTACCATTTTTCAAACGGTCTTGTTTTCTAAAAAGTGTTGTAGTCTCCAGCCATCTTCTTGTTCCTTGTATGAGAGTTTCTTTTGCTATTTTAAATAAGGCACTATTAAAATGAGCCGTTCAAAAATATTTTTAAGAAAATGCTTACCTATTTGAAGAAGTAAATTAATTATGTAATAAAAGTAAATAGAAATTAGGTTAAAGTAATTTGATTCGAATAGAAAAAATAAATTGAAGTTCGTAAGAACTTGCGTGATTCTAATTACTGTAAGTACTGGAATAGATAGTTGCTTAAGAATCAACCGGTTTGTAGCAACCATGCACTCTCTGCGTTGTAATACATTGTTTTTTTTATCAACATTCTCCAATTTTCCTGTGATCTTGTTTTCAGAAAAATGTTTTCGGTTAAATCGTGCTCCAGCTATCTTCTTGCTGTTTACCTGAAAGTTTTGTTTGATATTTTAAGTAAACCGAGAAAAAAAATTTTTTTTTTAAAGAAATACATACCAATTTGAAGGAGTACATTGAAGTTGTGTAGTAAATAGCGAATCGAAATTATTTAAAGTAATTTGAATCGTATAAAAATAAATTAAAATTCTAAAAAGATTGTGTGATTTTTAATACCGTAAGTATTAGAATAAATGTTTCCCCCCCCTTAACATTGAAATCGAGTTTTTTCTTCATTATCATTAGAAGAAATTTGAATCGTATCAAAATAAATTAAAATTGTAAAAAAAATTGCGTATTTTCACTACCATAAGTACTAAAAAAAATTATTTTTATCCCTTAACATTGAAATTAAGTTTTTTTTTCCCTTTATTATTGGATTACTGAAGATTATTCTCGTATTCTTCGGAATGATCAAATTCTATATTGAATTTTGCTTAATTGTATTGAACTTATTCATAACCGATTTAGTGTATAACATTAAATCTTTCATACATTTTTTTTTTCAAAAAATATTAAAACTGATAGTTAAAGATATAATTTTGCAGTAAATATGACTCTATGGTAAAGGGCCTTAAAGCAGTATTATTTTCCTTTTTTTTCCCTGTTTATAGCTTTTAAAAAAAGTAACTTAAAATAAAAGAAAATTGGTTTATCATAATAATCTCATTAGTAAACAGCACTGAAAAATTAGTTTGCTGTTCCAGATAATGAAATCTTTCAAGTGAAGATGCTGAAAATAAATATCGCTTATAATAAATGCAGAAATTCTTAATGATCGAATAAGAATTCGACCCCTTGCTGATAGAATTTTCAAAAGAGACGACTATGGAGAGTTTTATCTGATAAAAATTTGATCAAGCAATATTTTACTAAGTAGAGAATAATTTATCATATGAATGAAAAAAATGTGAGTGGATTCTAAATTAATCTCCTGTTAACGTATCAAAATTTTAAAAAATTCCTTTTTAACTAATTAAGAACATTTAAATTTTTTTTCTAAATGTTAAGATTTATCATTTCAATAAATTAATATCTTTAGAAACTACCTCAATGTTGAAAGGGTTTTATGTTGTTTCTTTCTTTTTTATTCTATCACATTAAAAATTATTAGAAAACTACTTATTTCACTTATACATCTCTATAGCATAAATTACATGAACATTTTTTTTCTTCCAAAACTAAAACAAAGCAAACGCTTGAAAGCTATATAATTTCAGAATAATTTTCGATGAAAAAGAATTTACCTTTCCTTTCAGCGCAATTTATATTTCAATGAATAAAACTAACTAAATTTAAAAGCTAGAGTTTAATTTACGGTGCACATTTCTCTTAAAAGGAAGGAACATCCTCATTATCTATTATATTAAATTAAAAGTAATTGGAAGTTCCATAATTAAGTTGAAACCGTAATAAATAATACAAATCAAATTCACATCCTCCAAATATTGTTGCAAAAATTAAAACAAGGGATCCATTTAAACAGTGGACAGATCATATTCATGTATTCTTAATCAGTAGAGTTTTGTACAAAAAGTTAAAACATTAATTTTTTTTTATTTAAAGTTTAAGAAATTCAACATTGTTTTTAAAAAAATATTGTATTGACATTAAAGATGAAATATTATATGAACAGGGTAATCGTACAATTTGGAATCTTAAATTATACAAAAAAAAAAAAATTTTAAGAAATTACTCTTTTCCCCGTAAAAACCTTAAAAATTAATATTCTTATCAACATTGGAATTAGATTCAATAGATCACAAGCAATAAAAAAAAATTAGATGAATTTAGTTAATTTTAGGATTTAAAACAAGAAGAAATACTAAATGAATTTCTTTTCTTAGAAATGCATATTAATTACAATTTATTGCAGTATAATATATGTAATATCAAATGTCATATCATTCACAATCAATTATTTCAAATGAAATATCAAAGAACTTCCTTAAATTTTGTGGACAGCTTAGCTGAATTTTGTGCACAAATAAAATAGAAAAGGTTAAGATTCTTAAATCTGGAAAAAAAAATTGCATATTTCGATAAGTTTATAATGAGCAATATTAAATAAAAATTATCATCATCATATGAAAAATTTTATATATCTACATATTTTACAATAAAAAAGGCAATGTTTACCCCATCTGCAAGTTTACTAAACTTAGTTTCTGTTTTGATAGATTGTTATTTTTGACCTAGAATAGCTACAACACTTTCAATTTTATTACAAAAGAAAATGCAAATAAGTGCACCCATTTAGCTCATTAATATTCCTATCCTCATGCATTCCTATTAATAAAATTAATTTTAAGGGTTTGAAGGTAATCCAGTCATATAAATGCTGATCTCAGATAAAATACAAGAAAAGAACAATCCATTTAATTTGTGTCCAAGTAGAAAATATTATAGTCTTTTACAAGTAGAACTGGAAAATTAATAAACATATAAGAAAAACTTATCTGATTTCTAAGACATTCTTATTTGATATAAATCAGTTCTTTAATAAAATCAGTTAAATGTTTCAAAGTTAAATGTTTGTTATTACTAATTTTTAAATAGTAAATTAGACGCACTTGTATTGAAATATATACCGAAAATAATTTAATTCTGACTGTTCAAATGAAATGAAGCAACTGTAATAATTAAATGTTTACTTCCTGATCTGTTAAATAAATATCGTTAATTTTCGACACATTATAAAAATTCATGAGACATTTCTTAAGCTAAATGATCAAATTCAACTAACAGAAGTGAAGAATATTTATTCAATTGCAAATTAATTAATGGAAAAAGAAGAAAAAATTTAAGAAATTTATTTCGTTTTGGAGTTCCATTGAAAAAACTTTCGAAGACAAATAACTTGATAAATCGGAGCAACGGTTAGATGAAGACTCGAAACCTAACTGGAATTCACATGGCTTCTGTACAACACCACTTAAGGACTTTGAGATCCATTCCATTTAGCGTACAGTAATCATCAGAATACGCACTTACGACTCAACTTCAAGGTCATGATCCTTGAAAGAGATAAAGGCCAGAAAAGAAATTAATATGATGAAACCTAAATGTGAAAATCAAGTAAATATAATATTGTTCCTGAGAAATGCAAATTTTTATACTTAAGATTTTATATTATACAAACCTATTATTAAATTAAATCAATATTTAAATAACAAAAAAGAAAACCGAAAAACGTAGGTGTCTGATTTTGAAATATTAATTATTACAAAAAGGAGCAGGAGTTTCTTAAAGTAAATGGAATCCTGAATTTAAAACAATTCGTATGTAATCATATTACATAAAAATTTAATGACAATTAACAAAGATCAACAGCTTTAAACATTTTTACCTTTAGTGTTCCTTTTTTATCGGAAGGGGGGGGGGAATTTTTTTTAAAAAAATACCCAATTTGGAAAACCAAAAAAATCGACCAAAAAAAGAAATTTAGCATCAAAACTTAATGCTAAAATAAATAAATGGTACATTTGTTTAAAAAAAAAAAAAGAGTAGCTATCTCAAATGATATCATAAATTTAAAAAAAATTATGAAATAAAATACCTTCTGGTAATTTTTTGTTTGAAGTCTTTGGCATCTTGTCCGAAATGCCTTCGTACTCTACCGTTGGAATTCCAATTATTTTTAACTCGAGGCCTTTTTTTCCATATCCTGGAAAAACCAGAGAGATGTCTTCCAAAAATATTTGCACTTTTGCATCCAGATACTTCATCATACTGCTTGAGTATTATATGAGTCTCGTTCTTCTATAGAAATGTAATGCCATGTATTATTTTAAAAAAAATTTCAGATTGTCTGCTTACTATTGCTTTTTTGAAGTGTTTGTTCTCGTTTTCTAAAGGATTTATCGTATTAAGTTTATCTATTTTACTAACAAATTCTCCTTTTTTATGATTTGTGGTTTTATGCACGGAGTCATTAAACAATTTATTGACGCTGTGATACTAGGGTGCTCTATCCGTTCATATAATCGAAGTCTCTGGATGGCAATGCCTGGCAATAAGAGGCCTAAGATCTCTCTCTCTCTCTCTCTTTTCATCCACAAGGGGGAAAAAAGCCCTTCTTTGTCCTCACTGTAAAAAAAATTACAATTGTAAAAATATTTGTTTAAGTCTAAAAATAAATAGTTATCTAATCGTTACATACCGACAATATATTCCGAGTACAACTTGGGACATGGTTTGCGTTTTTCTGCCTCTATTATATTTCCTTTTCGTTTGGAAATTTTTTCTTAAAAGGATTGTCTTATCTACAACAATTTATATTAATTAAACAAAATACATTCTCATATTCAATGCATGTGTAGGGCACGTTTTAAAGATAATTGCTGTTTTTTACCTGGTCCTCCTAGAAGTTTGTCGTGATGAGATGTTACTATTTCTGTCACTTTCTTCAGACGAGAATAAAAATCGACAATAGTAGGCCAACTCATTTGTGGTTGTCCTCTTCTCTTTCGGATCAGATTCAAGTGTTCTAGAACTAAACTCACTTGCATTTTGGTGAAGAAGCAAATTATGAGTAAGAAAACATCAAGAAGATGAATTTTGATGTTTTCAAAAAAGGTATTTGATAATGGGTTAATCTGGAAAAAATAAATATCTATAAAATAAAGCGATTGATAATATCCTTTAATAGTAACTGATTAGCTTTCATGCGTTATTATATGCTAGAATATGCAGTATAAAAGTTGCAATAAAAGTCGTTTCGTATTTTAAAAGCCAATAAGGAAAGAACAATATTTTTTTAAAAAATTTATTTTAATTGATAATAAAAATAATTATTCTTGCTTATGAAATTCTATGAGAATTAACTAATATATACGTTTATATCATAGGAAATTTTTTGATAAGGTATACTTAGTTTTGAGATATTGCAAATTTTCATCATTTTTTTTCATTCATACTTACATTGGTGCTTGTGAATTAAAATTTCAAATAATACTTTTACAAAATTTACGTTCGTACTAAAAAATAAATAAAAAAATCTGATACATGTAGTTTCGAATTGAAGCCCAAGTACAGTAGAGTAAGTCTGTTTTAAAATTTCTTCTTTGAGTATTATATGAGGATTTCAAAATGCTATAAAAAGGCATAGCTTCAAATAACGATGCCCCATACATTTAACGGTGCACCTTATAAAATTTCATACACATAATTTAAAAGTTAACTTAATAATGTGAACAATATATTTTTCAAGTACACACACACACATATATATACAAAATTTCCTTTCATACATTTGCTATTTTTTTAAGCAAAACATTTAAAAAAATAACACTACATATGAAAACTTTTACTCATTTTTACATGAATTAAATTAATTTACCCTTCCCGAGCATCCGAATCGATATTTATTCTTATAATTCCATACCCAACCTAATTTTCGACTGGAATCTTTATTTGCCGAAGTCTCACGTCCACAAATGGGATATATTGAAGTCGAAATTCTATCCGGCAATACTCATGCTATCGTAAAAATATCTTTAACACTTTCCTCCTTCAAAGAGCCAATATCAAATAAGTTTATATTTTCTAGTGAAGGATGCAACTTAAACATTAAGAAAATTACTCTAAATTAAGTTACATTAATTTTGTTGAGAATAACAAATTAAAAAAAAAAGACGCTTTTATCAAAATTTACATCATATATATTATTTCTGATTATATTAGTTCAATTAACTCTATAAAAATGAAAGTAATGATTACACTAATTTAAAACTCGATATAAAGTTTCGTAGCTTTAGCAATGAAAATTTATAACTTGAATAATCATGAATTGCTATCGTATGGATATTTTTCACTATTATTCCGAAAGAAAAGACTTAAATTCCCTGCAAATTTCCTACTTAACTCTTAAAAATGTTGACAGAGAAATGTTTAAATGCATGCTGAAAAAATATAAAAATATGTACAAAATGCTCAAGATTTAGTAAAACATATGCATTATAGTATATTAACTGTCAAAATAACTCTGAAATATTTTATGAATGAAATGTTTAATAAACGTACCGTAGAAGAATAAGCAGCAAAACTTTAACTGGATTCTGATTTGACAATGCTCTGAAAGATGAAATATTGTATAAATACGTAACTTATACAACAATTACTAAACAAGTCAAACAAATAACGATTGTGTCAAATTGGATGAAATGTGCCTCCAGAATATTGAAAGAATTGATAGCGGGGAAACACTATCTTCTGTAAATTGGAACAGTAAAAATATTAAGAATTTAGAAGCATAAGAAAGTGGAAAAACAATCATAAATAATAAGGAATTCCAAAACAATATTAAGTCGCATATCAATTTTATCAATAATTTTAAAAATGCATCCAAAGTTCTTCTGTCTAGTTTAAAATAATGACTCTTATATTCTTATAACAAACAATAAATTCAACTTTCATTAATTTACACACACACACATATTATATATATATACACTCAAACTTTTGAAAATTTTTTAATTGCCATAAAAAAAATGATCAAAATTTCCAGGCAATTTTTTATAACCCTCATTACAAATCAATCTTTGATAGATATTAATTTATGAAATAGTATTAACAATAGCATATTTTTTTTTAACTTAATCCTTCTGAAAAGCAAATTATTCTCAATAAGTTTACCATAAGAAAAAAGAATTTATTATTTATGGTTTGAATTCTATGAAAAATATCTTCAGTTTTGTTTCTATGTGCGATGATATTAAAACAAATTAACCAAGTGTATAAAAATGAGATTTTCGGTTGAAATTGCTATTAACTTACCGCTAAGAGATTTGAATATTTTTAAGAATTAACAGATAATTTCTACTAAAATAAATGATTAAATTTATTCTTCTTGAAGATCACAGAAATTATTTTGCATGGAAGTTGATAATTTGTAAAAAAAAAAAAAAAAAATACTGCTCTCTTTTTCTCTCTTAACTGCACACACACATTTATGAAAAAAATTGTCTGCATATTTACATTATTTATTATTAAGTTATCATAACATTAGATTCAATCAGAATATATCATTCATTTACTCTTAACTAATGGTAGAATGTCGGTACAGTCTAAATATCAATCAGCTAATACTTAAAGATGCATTTTATTAAGAATATACATTGAATATTTTCAAGATATTTACCTAATGATTAAAAAAAAATTGCTAAAAAATTTAAAATCTTTTTATTTTTTTTTTTTTTTTTTCAATTTCAATACGCTATTAAGGCGGGAAACAAAGAAATTTTAATGTTGCTTGAAATTTTTGAGAATCTGTAAGAAAGAGAAAAAGTTCTGGTTTCCAAAAAGCTGTATTTTAGGTCTTTACGAATTATCAACAAATTATCATTCCTCTTGGGAATTATCATCCAATAGGGCTTCGACATTTTGTAAACAATCTTACATGAAAGAAACTTGGGATGTGATGGGGGATGTGAACAATTATTTTACTAGTCTGGCAATAATTCCCCCTCTCTCCTAATATTATTTTGCATTTCAAATGATACTTCCGTACCATCTCCGATCCACCCCTTTTAACGGAATCTTTAAATAGAGGCCTTTCTAGAGGAACAGGTCCCATTATTAGCATACAAGAGGAGGAGCCTGTTACTACCCTACCTCCAATATAACCATAATTCAAATTGACAATGACTAGTCCGAATCGGTGACAAGTAGTCCCTTTGACAAGAAGAACAAAAAGATTCCCCCGATTGTGATTGACTGGTACATTAAAAACATCATAAAGATCTTTCCTTATCAATTCTGTGAAAATTACAGCATTAAATCCCACCCTTACCAAGAGTATTCTAACTACTAATACCCAACAAAAAAGAAGGAAGAACAGTTGAAGCATCCTCTTTCACTTCCTCTCCACCGCCTCTCTTTTCTAGCCCCCTTTGAAATCCAAAGATAAAAATTCGATATAAAAACCAACGTTTTTAAAAGCAACGTTTTTATATGGTGGCAAAGTTTATTAGAGAAAATTATTGAAATATTAGTTAATACTGTTAGTTATTTTATCTTTAAAATTTACTTAAAAAGAGACATTTGTGAGCGTATTAAAAAATTCATAATATAAAATCAAAACATGCATTTGAAAGTTTGTAAGTCATTCTATTAAAAAAAAAATGGGAACCAGAATTCAGAAAAAATTATTGTGATAAGACATGGCGCCTAATATTGGAAACTTTCTTTCTTGCGAATGATTACTGACTAAAAGTCAGCAACCCTTACTATCTCGGAGATTGTAAAGGGGAGATAGTATCTCCCCTTTGTGAGTACAAAAGGTTTACGATAACCTCATGTTGCGTGGGGAGTGCCCGGTGCTCCCAGAGGGGGAAAGAAATTTTTCCCTGAATCCTAAAAGCGCCTCGAGGAAAGAATATTTTGACTTATTAAAATTATTGAAATATGAGTTAAAACTTGTCGCAAACGAATAAATATTGCATTGTTAGGCGAGTACGAACGATTCCCGAAATTTCAAAGCTCTAGCTTGATGGGAAGTTGGTTAAATTAACGATCGAAAATTTGATGACACACACACACCAAGTGAAATTCAGAAAAACGTTGTAAAATCAGTGTCCCACATAGTCTACGAGTAAAGCTAATATATTATCTAAAAAGGGCCGAAGCAGACAGACCACATACTTTGGGGGAAATCTGTCAGTTTAACATTTATTGGGGTCATCCAGAAACAGTGCAGAGGAAGTTTACAGGCGTCCTTGAAACCTTTTAGAAAAGGCATTTTTATTTCTTGGTAGCCAAGCTCCTTTAGAGAACATATGCCTTCCGCAAAAGGAGTGGAGCTCGTTAATGTCAATCACTTTACTTCCTCTTTTTATTCAGAGTAAGGAGATAAGAAAACCTTTATACACCACTTATGGAATAAGGAGTAGCGACAACTATTATATCGGGGAACTTAACCCTCACGGGCTTCTATCCCCTGTGAAATGACTATTAATGAATGGTGAACTGAACTTTGGTTTTTCACTTGCCCAGAAGTTAATGAGTTATTACTGATATTATAAAATAATTTACATTGCAATAGCTTTGAAAGTTTTTATAAAATACTTAAAAAGTTTTAAAATTTAATAGTTGAATTAAATAAAATTATTATAGTTTTCCTAATTAAAAAAATTAAGTGATTAATCAAAATTAGAATGGATTGCTTTGAGTAGGTTTAGAATATTACAGCAGAAGTCTATTGAGTTCCTACTTGCTTGTTCGGTCTGGTCGTAGTGAGAGCGCGATCTGTGATTGTTCGGTGGTGGGGTGAGCTGTTTTAGTATATATATGTGTGTGGGTAGGGGTGAATGCTTAGTATGGTGTGACTAGGGGTGACTGTGCAGTGGATTTCTCTTGGTCTGTGTAGTTGTTGGTTATTTCTGAGTGGGGTGTATTTTTCTATTTCTTGTATGGTTTTATTGATTGAGGCATCGATTTTTTGGAAGAAGTTTTCAGATAATTTTTTAGGGTGGGGAGTTTAATTGAAAATCTAATATCAGTGTTTCTCATGTACCAATGGGCATTTACTATCGTTCTAATGGTGGAATTTTGAGATTTTTCTAGCAAGTCAAAGGTAGTGTTAGCACAGTGTGACCAGACCGGGCTAGCATAGGTCAGGATGGGTCTTAAAATCAGGGTGTAGATAAGCATTTTATTACGTCTGCTTAAAGCAGATTTTCGCGAGATAAGGGGAAATAGATTATTTACTGCAGATCTATACTGCTTTTTAATTCGTAGTACATGTTGTTTAAAAGTGAGTTCTTTATCCAACGTTACACCAAGATGGAATAAAGAATAACCTTTATACACTTTCCCCACCCCCTTTCTGTCCCAATCTACATAAAAAGAAAACAATTCTTTTATTGCTTTAGTGCATTTAAAATGTCTTTAAGGCTTTTTAAAATATATTTGTAAATATTCTATATTTCTTTCTTCGTTTATTACATCGGAAAATAATTATGATTTTAAATTGAAAATTTCTACTCTTACTTGAAGTATTTTGTAATAGAAATCAATTCGGATATTGCTTTTAATATGTCATAAATTAATAACTTCACTTTACTTGCACTAAAAAAATTATTATTTCCTTATTATTTTGAGTAATTTACTTTAATTAGTATAACAAATTTGGCATAATCTATGAAAATGTTATTATTAGTACAAAATGTATGAACTGATTTATAAAATTTTATTTTTTTTTAATAATTTTAATTTAACTATGTTTCATATAAAATTTAATTAATTTTAATTTTTAAGCAAACTATTTGTATTATTTCTATTATTATTGTGTAAAATAGCTCTCTAAAATATAATTTTTTACGATAAGAATAATTAATTGATTATTTTACATCGTACATACTTCGTTATTTGGAAATAAATTTTTAACTTCTGATTTATGTTTAATCTTTTTGTTAATGGTTTTAGAAGAAACGCATGTTGTATAAAAATGTTATCTAGGAAAGTTTCATAAATTTAACTGGTAGTTTTTAACATAAAGCTTTCAAAATTTTCTTTCACTTAGATTGTATAAAATCCGATAATTTTATATTTTCATGACACAAAAGAAAACATATATTACCAATACAGATAAAACCATACTTAAAAATAGTTCAGCTCAATATTTCTATTATCAATTAAAGCTATAAAACTATTTTAAAATTTATTTGTAAGTTATAATGCAATTTGCGAATAATTTACACACAAATAAGTATCAGTAATTTGTTTGAACAGTACAGAAACGTATTAAAATTATTTACTAATATTAGGATTACCGAAGGACAATTTTTTGTGATTTTACAAAAACACAATAAGTTCAATTTATGTTCCAGTACATTACCTAAATTTAGAAAGGATGTATGCTTTTAATAATTACACTGACAAATGGTGTCTTTTAACGAAATTGAGCTCAGCAATTTTATATAATTATAAGATAATTATTATTATGTTCACCATGGGCACACATAAAATATGCATTCCAAAAAGGAAAAAAAAAAAAAAAAACTTCATCTTCAAATAAATAATTATTTAAAATTTTACGTATTTTCAAAATATTTTAATGTTTTATAATTCTCACTACAGTAAATTTTAATATTTTTGAGTTATATTTTTCTTAATTTCTTCGAATTTTTTTTTTCACAATTCAGTACGTGTGTTTGGTTCTAATAGTGTTATTTACAGCTTTGCAATTATTTTATTTTATCAGACGGTACGAAAAACAATTACAAAAAAAACCCAGTTATACGTAATTTTATGGTGTTTTTTAAAAAGGAATTATGTATCAAAATTCTTATTCCATGAATTAATTAATTACTAATTTGATACATTCTACTGATAGTAAAAAAGACTTGGAATTGTAAATTCATGACCGTGGGAAAAGTTAAAATAAAAAAAAAATCAAAAATTTTAAAAGTCAATGAAATAATATGGTGCACTCTGTGAAAGATAGTTAAGATAATGCGCTAAATAACACAGCTGGAACTATGAAAGATTGTGCATGAATTTATAACAGTTCTAAAATTAAAATAAGGTGATATAATTTTTTTTTTTTTTTTTTTTTGATATTCTGTCAGTTTTAGGGTACCGTTTCCTCATAAGTTTGCATGAATAAGTTATTCAAAAATGGAAGAAACATATTTTGAAACAGCATTCAACTCATCCTTGTTTGATAATTTCTTTACATAATGGCGCGATAAAAAATTAAATATTTATCAAAAGTTTCAATTACTTCGCAAAATACTTTATGCAGAAGAAAAAAAGAATATTTTTTAGTTATACTCTAATAGCAGTACTTGAAAATGGGGGAATTTTTTTTTTTTTTTTGTAACAAAATTTAAACATATACTGAATTAAGTGAGTATTAGAAAATATAACATACTATACTCACAGTTGAATGAGTGATGAATTTATACGAACTGATGAAAATTAATTTTAAAAAAAAAAACTTTTGAAAACATGAGCTATTATACAGTAGTTTATTTGTATGTTTACAATAATTTATATATCACCATATATTTCCTTCGTTTGTTGTCAATTATAAAATGCTTTAAAATATTTTAACTCTTTTTTTTATTGATATTCAAATTATTAATATACAAATGCTAAGACTTCAAGAGAAACTGAAAAATAAACTTGCAATGCCTACATTCGCGCCCCCGCCGGGGGGGTGGGGGGTGCAATTTTTAAAAAACAAGTTTTTATAAGTGCAGTGGAATTTTTAAAGACATTAAAAATACTTAAATATATAATTTATAATAAGAGGCCAATTTTTGTATGCGCTTTCGCTGTTTATTTTAATTCTAAAATTCTGCCAAGTGTGTTGTATTTCTCGACTTTATCACCACTATAGAAGTTGCTTTCAAATAAAATATTCTACTTCGTTTTTTCTTAAGTTTAAAACTAAAAATAATTTACAGTCATACTTGGTTGTTAGAATACTGCGGTGGAAAAACTCGCATTTTCTTTTCTTTCGTGTTAAACATTAAACAGTTGAAACTCACACGACAGATAAAACGTCAATAAATCTCTTTAGTGTTAGCTTATCTATCTGAATTTTTAAATACGCAATATGTTTAAGAGTTAGTTTTCAAAAAGTGTGGGGTACAATTTCCTAAAGAAAAGTTATAAGTCGTAACAAACCTTATACAAAGGGAAACGAGATAATTGCTTTCAGGTACAATATTTTTTCTCAAATGTCGCATTCATTCTCGATTTCCTTATGATTATAAATCATTCTCGATTTTATTGACGTTATGCGTTTCGGCAATTCCTTCCTTACAAAGTTGTCGTGGGTGTCCAGTTTATACCTCCATAAAACCTTAAATTTTTAAATATATGTTCGGGATTAAAAAAAAAATTTGACAGTGTGTGTTTCAGTCGGTTCGTGAGAGAGAAACTTTTCAAAGTTCATTAAAAGCTATCTTTTATCAACGATTAATCAAGAAAAAAGGTTCTGCAATCTTTTTCATTAAAAATGTAGCAGCTAAAAATATTTATTTTGTTGAAGCCATAAAAAATTTTTGGGTTTTCTTGCACGAAAACAGTTTAAGTTTTTTAGCGACTGAAAAGTTAAAAACATTTTGTAAAACATCAAAAATGACAGATTAATAAGCTACATTAAGTATATGTTTGTCTGCTAGATGTAAATTGAACCTATTTTCTTTAATTTAAAATGTTTTTGTTTTCCAGGTCACTTCAACTATTTAATTTTATTAAATAAATGTATATTATATATTTGAGATAGAATTTTTATGGAGATAATTCTAATAAGAGGAAGGTTTCCACCCCAATTCTCAATAGTTTCAGGTTCTCTTTTAACATTATTACATTTCGTGATTAGAGAAATGTTACTCTAAGAGCTGAATTCTAAATCATATTTTCTGCCTTTACTTATTTTTATTATTACTTTTTTCATTTTCTTTTATCACTCAAGACTCTGAGTATTACTCTTAGAATTTAAGTAATATTTTTCTGTCTAACACACACACATAAAACATGCTAATGTTATTGAAATCATATATGAAAAACAAACGATTCAATTAATCACGAATAACTTTTTATGTAGAAAAAATATATTTAGCAATTATTTTATTCGTTTTGAAAGAAGAAAACGTAAGAGTTTTCTTAAGAATAATATACATCTTTTTTTTTTTTCAATTATTATTT
>BMAW01039447.1:0-13921 GCA_019974015.1 Nephila pilipes | reverse complement strand
TGTGTGTGTGTGTGTGTGTGTGTGTGTGTGTGTGTATTTCATTGTTATTCAAAATTTTAAACTCTTTTTTCTCAGCTTTTTATTTTTCATGGCGGTCATGTACTGAAAATAACAAGGATTTTTTTATAATCAATATAACATTTAAAAATTTTTTTTGGTTGTTTTGCTTAATATGTCTGATAATTCTGTGTATGGAATAAGGATTTAGATACACATTTATTTTTTTTTAAAAAAAAATCTACAAAACTCGATGTAGAAGCTTTTTACTGTTTTTTTATAGTGACTGATAGAAAAAATTATAAAACTATAAATAATAATAGAACAACTGAACCCATGTGCAGAATTATGAGAAATGTTTCTAAGAAATTAAGCAAAAATAGTTGTTAAAAATAAAATTTGTAGAAGTAGAAATAATTTTATAAAATATTGAGAAATTTTGAAAAAAATTAAAAATTTAAATAATTGTTTGTGTAAAATGAAGTTTTTTTTTTCTTTCTAAAAAATATATTTTATGTGTGTTCGAACCTAACGAATAAAAACTTTTTTCTTATAAATAATTTAAAAAGTAGCTTGTAGAGTACTCTATTCTCTTGAACTGAAAACATTTCTTTTTAAAAATTAATTAGCTTATCAAAAAAGATATTTAATTATTTAACAACTTTTACAGGAATTTTTATACGTAATGAAAAAAAATCAATAAAATAAAAACATCATGCATTTGTTTAAAAGATTCGCAATTTTGTTTTTTCATACTTTCACGTTTGATTATAAATCATTACATTACACGGAGAAAGGAAAATACTAGTTAGAGAAAACAATATTTTGTAACGTGATTTCAGAGAAAAAGTAACTGAATGAATTAGTGCAAATGGGGATTCATGCGGGAAAAACTGAATTAGTAAGTAGTAATAATTGGTGTATGATTCAGTGTTTTAAAGCTATTTAATAGCGGGTAATTCGTATCATTTTATATATAAACAAGTTTAAAAGAAAATAATTTTTTAACTATGTCACAAAAAGGACAATATTTCATTTCTGGTGCAGAGACAGGACCAAATTTTCCTTTTTAATTTATTAATATATTAAATTAATGTTTTACTAGATTACGATTAATTTCTGTAATACCAATTTATGTTATATATATGAAGGAAAACATCTTCGGATTCAATAAGTACAACTACCCAAATCTCACCCATATTTATTTATGCTAGTTAAGGTTAATTGCAAAATATTGCAAAATTTCTTTGGTTTTTTTTCTGATCTCTCACTTGTTATAATTTACCCAACCATTTCCCAGGCATCTTTAAGCAAATATTATTTCGATATCCATTCAATATATATGAAAACTTTTAAGTTTACATTTCATTTATTATTCAATAGCATTTATTTATTATATGACAGTATTTTTATTAATAGATTTTTTTGTATAAAATTAATATTAAAATTAAAATAATCCATTGCTGTATATTTTTCCTTTATTAAAAGAAAAGAAGTTTATATATATTTGTAATCATTATTTTCAAGGCTGCACAGACCCAAAACTGTGCCACACATTCACAAAAATATTACCAATTAAAAATGCTGTGCTGTTGATTACAAGTATATGTGCTTCAGTCGTTTTCAAAACAGTTTTGTTAGCACTGAAACTATGATGCATTATGTGCTTCAGTCGTTTTCAAAACAGTTTTGCTAGCACTGAAACTAAGATGCACAACTCTCAATGCTCATTAATTCGTTAATTAACATAATTAATACTATCTCTTTCATATCTAACAAATCCTTGAGCACAGGAAAGTCCTTGGCGATCACTGGCGAAACATAATTACAGTTCTCATCGCTCGTCCGAGTGAAATTTTATAAGTAGCATTTACTCTCATTTGGCGGCGAGTCATTAAGAGAGGCATGTCTGAAGAGGGGGAGGGTGCAGCAGCCGATAAGTTCGAGATGACCTTCCCTCTTTCGAACGTCGATTGTCGTGCCTCTCGCCGTTCCCCGCGGGATGCTGGAGATTTCCCGCGAGGCCGATTAGCGGATTCTACGTGATCCACGCGGGGGAATAATTTGGCGATCGATTCGCGTGGCGCTTTGGGGTTGCCGGGCGCCAAGGAAGATGAAAGTGGCCGAAGGATTCGCTAGCTTTTGCCGCAGTATGGCTTGAGCTTGCCCGGTGCCCATTTTCGTTTCAATGTGAGTTATTTATTGCGTATTTAAGGCTCTAGAGTTTCTTCGCCTGATGTTGGAGAATGTAACAAAAATTCGGAATATCTTTTTAGAAAAATCTTTGATATTAATATTACATGTTTAATTATTTAGAATAGAAACAGTACCATTTTTTTAAATTGTTCAATAAACCATTGGCCAATCTATATTTTCATGAATAAAATGTGTTCCACATGTTTCTAATATTTCGTATCAAAATCGAAAATTTCGCGTTTATGGAACGGCTAAAATGTAATGCATAAATTATTGTAAGTGCTATCTATAACTATAGCCATATATGTGCAAAATGAGTTTATATTAATAGATAACGGAGAGCTTCTATCTATCTATCTCTTTTATTATATGTATATCCCAAAAATTCACTTTCCAAAAATATACGAGTTTCTTATTATTTCAATGCTTTTTTCAATTGCCGTTGAGCTATATGAGTTTATATTAATAAATAACGCCAGCGGTATCTCTCTCTCTCCTTTTCTTTGTATATATATTATATATTCAGAATAAAAGCATAACGTAAGGTTAACAAACAGAAGAAAAATAATCAACGTAGAAAAACACATTTGCAGAGTTTATTACAGTAATAATACATGATATAAAGTTCACAATTTTTGTTGGAGAAATTAAAATTTAAAAAAATGCTCTGTTCGAAAAATATTTGAACAACATAGTGTTTTATCCATTGAGATTCAACTTTCAAAACTTTGTTTCTAAATAATTTGAAAACCAGATCAGACATGTTTTGAATTACGGTTTGCAGCTAAAAAAAGTTTCAAAAAGAATAAATTTGTTATAAAAGGCTTTAATATCTGGGCAATGCATATAGAATATCTTTTCGTTCTTGAAGAGAAAAGTTAATCAATCATCTTTCCAATGCATGTATTTTTTGTCCCAAAGTAGTCGCCCCTCTCTGTGATGTGTTTTTATGTTACAGACTTTATTCTAAAATTTTATATATTGCTAAGAAATATACTTTAATGTTCCAAAACTCATATAAAATTTATTTTAATTTCGAAATGAGTGAATAATTACGTACAGATTCAATGCCATATCCATATAGATACAATTTGTGTAAAAAAAAATAACCATTACAAATTAAAGTCACTCTCATAAAAATAAAATATATCGAGTCGATGCAATGTAAGTACAGTAAATTTCGAAATACATAAATTAATAAGTATTGTTGAAAATTAATAGATCTCTTATAACCCACGCCTTTTTAAAACAAATGCATTTTTTTCCTGTCAAAAAAAAGCATACTTCATTTACTGAATCTGAATTAAATCCAGGAAGAGTTTTATTGATTGAAGTGTGGTTTAATATCCCCCTAAAGCTATTATTTAATTATTTCAGTAACTGAACTATAATAGGTTTGATTATATAGGATAATCAAACCTATAGTATAGGTTTGAGGAAATCTATTTTAGGAAAAAAAAGTCATATACATTCTTTGCTTCACTTATACATATTAGAACAAGCGCTTCCTAGACCCCTTTCATAAATTCAGTTTATTATGAATTTTTTTAGTCTAGGTAATAAAATGATATGTAGCAAGTACTTTAATAATTTTTAAGCAAATTTAAGTTTATTTTATCAATTTTATCTAAACGTAGTGACTCTCCCGCTCCACTATTTGGGTTCTGAGCAGTGGCGTAGAGAAGGTGAATAATATAAGGTTGTAAATTCATCCCATAAGGATTGTTGTTTACTAAAATTTCAAAACTGTACCTTTTTTACACTGAATTTTTTAAATATTTTTTCCCAAAAAATATTAATATTCGAAATCCCGTACTCCACATAACATACTTTTCACTTGGAAACTAAACAATGAAATTTGAATTTAATTTTGAGATATGAGTAGAAGGGGGAGACTCCATCCTCAGAATTCCATCCCATGAAAACTTTCTAGCTATGCTTCTGGTTCAGAGGCATCGAGATTAAATAAATAATAAAACAAAAATAATCAAAGAACCAAATCTTTAAAGTACATTTATTCTGCTTAATCCCTTTACAAACAAATAAAGCATCAAAGTTTACATTGTCACATGAAATAAAAGACGATTTTGCTGGTTGATTGCGTTTGGTTGCAATAAATGATATGATACCTAGATACTTATTTGCCCTATTTTTATTACAATTAATTTAAAATGCTTAAGTTGATATTAACAAGATAAAGTGCTTGTTGGATTTACAATTGCAATTCAAGTGTAACATTTTGGGTGCACGTCACATGCTAAAAAAGTATTCCAATATACTTGGACACGATGTTCTAGTCGAACGTTTAGTAGAGCTCTGAATGTCTCTTCTCTTCTAAGATTTTGGGTATAATGGAAACGGCCATCCCTCTTCTAAGACCACGGGACATGATCCTTTGTTTTGGTTGGGTAGCTGAAATTATTAAACTAGTTATAGGTCATGAGCACTCCAACCGGGACAGGAAATGACATCTGCTAAACAGGACACCTGATGTGGGGGTGTTCTTGGTTCTCCGGAGAATCGGATTCCAAAAGGTCAAATTTAATAAGAAACAGAAACGCTGCTTGCCCTTTCTCACATGTCCAGATGTCTTTATTGAGGACCTTGTCCGCTTGTAAAAAAGACCACTGACGAACTTGCTAAGTGTAGATGCCGCAACGTATTCCATATGTCATTGTATGTCAAGGGGTTAAAAATAATCCAAACACAAATCAAATTTCTCATTATCTCAATAACAGCAAAATTGGCTCTGACATTGGGATAAAAATAGTTGTAAACCGAGTCCGAGGTCACATATCAGTTTTCAGATGATCACTTAACACCATCTTGTAATAACGTAGAGAGTACATTAATCTCGTAAACATCTTTCCTATTGGTAATCGTACTAATACTTTCAGTTTCTCTAAGGATAATTTCCTATTCATTAGACTTCTCATAAAAAATGCTGATTATCATAGTTAAAGCACGGTTCCTTTACAAGGCAAGGTTCTCAAAATCAAATAAAGCAA
Source organism: Nephila pilipes (assembly GCA_019974015.1). Taxonomy (NCBI): domain Eukaryota; kingdom Metazoa; phylum Arthropoda; class Arachnida; order Araneae; family Nephilidae; genus Nephila; species Nephila pilipes. The sequence goes on along the minus strand of BMAW01039447.1, from coordinate 8,720 downwards.
TGAAAAAGCCCCAAAGGTTAATTAACGATGGAAATGAGTGAGAACCATTTACATGAAATTATAAATCAGAAATCACTTCGGAAAATTTCCGCAATCGATCTTTTATAGTGTTGTTATTTTCAGAAAGAATGTGCATTTTTAGGAAATGATTTTCTATTGTGTTCTATCCTGTATAAACTTCAAACTACGCTTTATATTACAAAATATCAAATGAAGCTCCTAGTTTGAAATTTTGTAATAAAGGAAAATTTCTTAAAAAATTTTTAACAAAAAGGAATGAAATGTTATAAATTCATCTGAAGTATATAATGTTGTCCTTTATGTTTGAAGCTCAACAAAAATAAAAGGTTGAAATACGTCTGATCAACAGTTTCAAATATTACAAATTAATAAAAAATTATTTAGACATTGAAATGTTGAGTTATTATAAAACACTTTGGAAATCTAACGTACAAACAAATAAAAAAATCGTGTATGTGATTTGTTTGTTTATCATTCATGCATGATTTCATCAGCAATAAACTTATTTTTCAAATATATATTAATAACAATGAAAATTTTCTCTTAAAAATTGGATCCAAAAGAAACTTACGGGAAAAATAAATTATATTTAATCTCTTCGTTGCTGAATTATTTTAATTTATACGTAATTAATTTTTTTTACAAAAATTGTCAAATTATTATGAATTTTAAGACAATTGTACTGCCACTTATTTCCTATTTTCGAGCCATTTTATCTTGATTTAGTTTCCTTTTCATCATGTGGCTGCGGTAGCCTAATTATCATGGTCGAGACCGGCGGTTTTCTTTGGATCGTGGGTTCGAATCTTCATGCCACTGAAAACCACCGTGTAGCCGGGGCTGATACACGTTAAATCTGTCGCGCCTCAAAGTCCTCCCATTGAGGTGGTGAGAAAGTTAGTGGGGTACCAGTTCTTCACTTCACAAGAGTTCAAAATTACGAGGTCTGTCGCCAATAATCTTCGTGTTGCTTCTAGTGCGACGTTAATAAAACCAAACAAAAAATGTTCATCATTTTTTTCTCCAAACATTCTGTTAATTTTATAAATAATCATATATTTCATTTCTTGAATTATTCTTTTAGTTGCATTCAAAACTTTTGAATAATATTAAATGTGCGGAATATATTTCTTCCTAAGACAGAAATTATTTTTCGTTCCTGGATAAATCTGATGCTAAGTAAAATAAAAAAAGTTTTCCTAAAAACATTCAAATTTTATGACATTCCGGATGTTTGTTTTCTCTTTATTGACTCTTTCTCGCTGGAACTTTTATTAAGTTGCGACGATTGAAATCCTTGACAGCAACGAAGTCGGGGAGCCACAAAGTGTACATGAAAAATTATTAATATATATATATATATATAGTTTTTGTACAAATGTATGAAATTTACTGATAATTAATTAATTTCTTTATTCATTATGTTGTTCAGTTTTTAAGGTACATTTTTTGAAAAGTTTTTCTATAAAAAACCTTAGCAATTTCCAATTTGAATCCAAATTCAGTAAGAAAAATATATTTTAAATACTAACATCATCTTGACTCTTTCTTAAAATAAAATTATCATAACTCAAATATTTAAATAAATACCTGATACATCTTTTTTAGATAAATGTATATGTTAGAAAATAATCCCAAAATCAGCATGAAACTCTTGAAGTGAAAAATGGAGGAAATTAGTCTACTAAAAGGATGATAAAGGAAAAATGAAAGTGAAAGGAAAATGTAAAATTCCTCATTATAAAAAATAAAAAATAGAATGTAAGTTTAAAACTGGAAACAATAGTAGAAAAATTTCTTTTGGGTGCAAAAAAAAAAAAAAAAAAAAAAAAAAAAAAAACTACAAGAATCTTGAAGCTACATGTACATGCTCCGAGTAAAATTGAATGGAACGGTAGCAATCTCTCTCTGGGAAAAAATGATACAAATACCTAAAAGAGGATTATGAAAGAAAGAAAGAAAACTTCCCGCAACGGTTTCACACACACACAAAGAATAAATAATGGAGGTAGATATTGTAATCTTGTAAGAAACACACAGAACAGCAAACGTCAGATTTAAAATATTTATTCTATTTCCATATTTCCGTAAATAAATGGCATTTTAATGGATGTTTATAAGCGGTAATAACAACATCAACACCTCAAAAGTAACTGAGATAAGAAGTAAAAAGTCAATGTAAAGTATCTAACTTTAAGAGAATTTCGGAAATAACACAGATAAGAAGCCACAGAGTTCCAAGCTAAAGACCTCCCTTCATGGAGGTAGTAGGTCAAGCTGAATCATTTTATGCTAATGAACAGCTTTATCTGCGGAAAAACATTAACCGCAAATATATCTCACTATGGGAAAAAGATATATGGGAAAAAGATATTTTCAAAATCATGACTGAGATAAATTTTGCTACGCGAGCGTATTAAACTTTGAAGCTCCAGCACAATATAAAATTTGTGAAATACCTATAAGAAAATACACAAATTCGTTATAACAGAAGATATTCACAACTTTGTACTGATAATAAAACTAAAAAAAGCATAAAATAAAACTATGAAAAGTATTATAACTTGTATGTTAAATTGAAAATCAGTTAACGTGATAAAAATATGAAACATTAAAATATCTATTTCTGATTTCACTTAATAATAATAAATAAAATAATAATTAATATCCATAAAGGTAATAAAATGCAAATGTATTTCGTATATAAAACATCAAGTGACATTATTTTTCTTAAAGAAATGTCAATGTGGAAACTGTTTTGTTTTCCCCACGAAAAGCGCATTATATTCCCATGTGACATTCTTGATAGATGATACAATTTTTAATTTTACAATTTATGGAAAATATTTATAAAATAAAGAAATGTACAACATTATTAACTTCAAAAATTAAATATTTATACAGTAAATCGATTATGTTTTGGGCATTTATTGTACTCTAAATCCAGACGATGTCCACATAACTTATTATATGCCTTGAAAATGGTTGCAAAATAAATAATAGCTTTGTAAAATCTTTGAGATTATATTTAAACCAAATTAATGTAGCATTTATGGTGCAGATCTCTAATTTCAGCATTTCTTTATTGTTATCAAATTGAACATTATTGTTATTATTATTTTGGACAGAATACTAATTTCCTTTCACTTCCCCAAGTCATACCCTTTTCCTCAATTCTAATAACGATTCATTTTAAATTAACATTATAGTACCTGTATCACACTTTACTCAAAACGTAAATAAAAAATGTTCATTTATATAAATATTTTATTTATACTTGTATGTTGCGAAGTTTTCTATTATATCCCCCTCGAACTATCTTTTACAACATATCCAGAATAACTTCTCTATTTTCATCTGATCAATATAATATTTTTTTAAATAAGGTTAAAAATCTTGTGAAATAAATTTTAAGCTTCGTCACATCGGCTGTAGCTGGAGTAGAATAAGAGAAATTGTTATTTATCAAAAACTCATGTTAAAAAGGAATGTGGTTAACATTGATTTAATTCAGAAAATATCAGTTATAAATGAAAAGAGAGGTCTTAGGTTACGAGTACTCGAATTAAAACATTATTCCAAAAAATAATAATCAAACTAAGAAATTCCATCTTTAGTCGATTTCAGGATTTTTTTAAAGAAACAGTTCGTATTTTAGTTTCAAGCTGGGAAATTGATATTTCAGTTTCCTAAAGAGCGATAAGCAGCCAAATTCTTGCAACCCGTAGAGAGCATCGATATCCACAAATTAATCGTTTCGTGACCTACATTAGAAAAAGAATTCAAATTTCGTGCAGTTTGGTAATCTAATCTTATTTCTTCCTGCTTTTGATCCGTTCGTTTGGGAAGGGGGCGAATGCGCTCTTAACGCATTTATAATTCAGACAGATTGCTCTCGATGTCCGACAAAGTAAATGTTGCTCGAAATACGTTTTCGGAATACATTTGTAATGTGCGTCTTTATAGTATATTAACACGTAGGTGACCTTCAAGACACGACAGTTTTAGTGTCGAATTCATTTGCAGTTTGTTTCATTTTATCTTGCATGCATTGAAAAGGGAGACACATCGATTTATATAACTCACTTAAAAAAACTAATATCTTATTACAAATTGCCAAATTTTTGTTGTTAAGTTTAAAAGGAAAGGGATCCATTATCTTGATCATGTTGAAAGTGAGCAATCATCATTCAGATATTTTATCAAATAAGATCTGAAATTTTTTTTTTCCTCCTGAATTCGAGAAACCAAAATATTTCTTTACTTATTTTAGTACTATATATATATGTGTGTGTGTGTGTGTGTGTGTGAAAGAGAGAGAGAGAGAGAGAGAGAGAGTACGCGTATAAGGATGTCACTTAAAAATAAACTTTTCTAATTTTTTTTCCCATTCTCACAGTAAATAATTCCTTCTTTTAATTTATGTGCTTACGCACTTTTAAAATCTGCCAAATAAACTTTTCCTACGTTCGCAAACCTGTAGAGATAATCCCCACAATAGACTACGTGTCTGCAGTCAAACTCCTTAAAAATCCCTTCATCCTATAACATGATCTAAAGAAATCTTTCCTTATAAATTCGAAGCAAAATTAAATTCTCTCTCTTTCGCTCTGACTGTGAAGGCCGAACTGCTATCTCCTCAAAATGTGCTTTCTGTGATTCGCGAAATCTAATGGCGTTCATCATCTGTATGTAAAATTGCATCTCTCTTATTCGAAAGGAATAAATATGCAAGTACCTAAAAGTGTAAACTTTAAAAATTATTCATTGTTTAATATTAAAAATAAAGCTTATGTTAAAAAAAAATTAAAATATTGAAAAAAATTACGTGAAAATTAAGAACAAAAAGAAGAGCCAATGAAAGACGGTAAGGAAAAATCGGAAAAAGAAAATCCTTTAAAATTAATAAACAAAATGGAAATAAAGCTATTTAATACTGTCAATGAATTAGAACAGAGGAATCCGTTTAAACATGTTTTACTAATCAAAACTTCGCAATCAGCAAAAAAAAAAAAAAAAAAACCTTTATAAAGAAAATGTATAACATAAAATCATGAGCCAAATATTTTGAACAACCCGAAGAAAAGTATCAAAAGAACCACACCAATTTTTAAAACCAAAGTATAAATCACCCTTAAGGCCCCCGTCGACACGCCACCACGAATTTCCCCACCTAATGTTAATCCTATGGAGTTACGTACTTAAAGTCTCACATCTAGAATATTTATTTAAACTGCATGGAATAAAGTGCATTTTAAAGAGCATTAAAAATGAAGGCTTCTATGGAGTTACTTTTTTTTTCTGATTTTTGCAAGTATTTTTAAATTTTCATTAAAGATCTGAAAACTTGCATCCGACGCACTAAATTGATCATAAAAATACTTTGAATAATCAGAAAAAAAAAGTAATTCCACAGAAGCCTTCATTTTTTTACGCTCTTTCAAATGCATATTTTTTAAAAAAATTTAATTTATTTCCCTGCTTGTAATTTGTTGAGTCAGCAAACTAAGCAGGGAAAGAGGGGAAAGCAATATTAAAAGTCCCGCCTCAATGCGCAAGGATACATGGTAAAGACACGTTGACAAAAGGAGATTTACAACCCTTCGGTGGGAAGTCAGCCGATTCTGGGAATTTCTTAGGATCCCCCCTAGTTGCGTAATATCCGTTGAAAGTTTGTCTAGCTTGCTATACATACATACAAGTTTGTCTAGCTTGCTATGTGGTATTTCACAGTGTTTAAAAAGTAAGCTTCATTCACGATTTCTTAAAAATACAAGTAATCCTTCGTTTTTTACGCTATTCTTACTGATTATTTTAAAAAAACAAACTATACAAATTACTTTATTATTTATTAAAATGAACAATAGATATTTTAGATACGCTATTTAGAGAGAGATAAAGAAGAATTTTTTTTTAAAATTGTTTTATAACTAAAGGAATATTGTTCAAATTTTTATGATAAAATTGAATGCACATCTACATTAATTATGTGCGTAACCATTTATTACTATTTTTTCAAAACTCCATTTGTAGGAATCAGATTAAAATATATCGAGTTTTTATGATTAAATGAAGAATACAGAGAAGATATTTATTGCATTAAATTTTTACTGGTTCTTATATATGTGAACAATTTTACATGGCTAGTACATTTCTCAAGAACGGAAACATTATTTTACTGCTTTGAAACAGCGTATGGAGTACCCGAATGGTTATGCTCGCTATTTTGTGGCTAGTGATGTTTTAATCGCAACGAGAGTTCGAGGCCTATTTTCCTAGAACCGCCACCGTGTTTCAAATTTAAAAAAACAATAAATAGCTCTCATGTTTCTTCCAATTGCGACGCTAATAAATATTCAATCCTTACAAATTTTGTTTTAAGATTTCGACCTCGAATTAGCTTTCCCCCCTCTCTTTAGTATAGCAACTAATGCAGAATGAAAATTATTAAATGGATATTATATGAATGAAGCTCTGCCAACAAATATTAGCTACCCAAGGGGCTATTGTTTTCTTTACACTATAAATGCCGTACCCGACCACTTTTCAAAAATTAACTTGTTTTTAACTTGTTTTAACTTGTTTTCTGCTTTCATTAGGAACGAACTTAATTTTCAAACATACGTCGTAATAAATTTCTCTTGAATTTTTTATTGGATTGAAATAAAATATATGAAATATGTGTCTGATACCTGTTTCACCACTAATGAACTCAATTTCCAAAAATATATCGTCATACATTTCCCCCAATTTTTTTTCTTGGATTGAAGAGAAACAAATATAAAAAATAAGTATTTTATATACTTATCAATTTATGTATTACCTTGAATCATTTGTAAATTGGAATCAAAGAAGGTCTGAAAATAAATAACCTTATTTAGAATTTTAAGCGGTGAAGCAGCCTTTTTTTATTCCCCTGAGAATTTCAAATTACATATTTTTAGTTTGGCTTAGTGGTCAAATGATTTTAATATTGATTTACATTTATTAGCTAACAAATGAACTATTTTTTTATGTGGACGCACCTTGTTTGGCTAAATCTGCTCTTTGCAAAACTTTGCATACAACTTTTTAATTTTTATTGAATTGTTTTTTCACCTCTCATGAATTGTTTTTTCACCTTTTTTCTCCTCTCTCTTTTCACGTTTCATGAAGATAGGTTAACGAGATTGCGCCAAACTATATATACGAAGGAAAAATTGCATTTTTATGATGGTAGAAATGCTTATTGATATTTTATCATCCTCGTCTCTTCCTTTCCAGTAATTGATTTTTTTAGTCTCCGTGCCAAAACATAAATAAATAATTTAGGTTCTTTAGAAATAATCCTAGCACGAAACAAGTACTCGTTTTTATTGAGAGACTCTAATGAATTTCGTGTTAATTTCATATATATCTAAAATGTTAATCCCTTCTTATAATTAAAAATAGAGTATCCCTAAGTGTAAATTTCCCCCCCAAATACATTATTTTACATAATTAAAAGTCGAAAATAATCGACAAATTTCTATGATAATGAGATTGTGTGGGTAAAGTCTCTTGATTGAGATAAATTTATAGTTTAAGGTTGATTTAATTATTTTTTTGAATATAAATGTAGATTATGATTATATGAAGTATCTTAGAATATAGCTTTCCTATAAAGTTCATAAAATTAGTTACCATATTTTATGTCTTATTTCTTTTCTATTAAATAGTATTAGATTTTTAGAAAAATATGATTTATTAAAGCTTAGATTTTGTTATTTATTTGTTTGCGTAAATGACGTATTAGAGTAACATGAACTTTTCAGCGATAGACTGCAGAAAAATTAACCAAGGTCTGATAAAGGTAACGATATCTGAAATTATACGAACATTGTCCCACTTCTGTAGGTTCTTTGCCCTTGATTTGGGAATAAAATATAAATTTTGAATCTTTAAATACAAATATTTCACGTGCATACTATTTATTCTTTTGTTTGTTCATTCTGTGTTTTATAAGCTTCTATCGTGAGCGTTTGATGCATACATGTGATGTTAATGATACTTTAACGTGATTATTTGTATAAATTAAAATTATCATTACCTTAAATTTTTGTAAGCCTTTGTTATAGATCAGAGGTCTTCGACCTGGGTTCCGCGGAACCTAGGGTACCTTAGCACTTTGACAGGGGTGCCGTAAGTGCTTATGAAAAATAAGTATAAATAAATATTTCTTGGATAAAACAAAATCTTAAGTTTCATGAAAGTCACGTGCTTCAAATACATTAATCGAGACACGTTAGGTCACATATTAGTCTCAATTCTTTGGCTCAATCGGTATTTCTTAAATTGATATATTGATCGGCACTCAACTGAAACTAAAATTTAGTAAAGTTCATATTATGCATTTTTGGATTGACTTTAGAGAAGAATATCCTGAAATTGCCAAAAGATTTGAGGAACATATAATGTCATTTGTTTCGACCTATGTATGAGAAAATGTTATCTCTTTGTACGCTGCGACAAAAACAAAATGCAGAAACAGATTGGTTGCTGAACAGGACATTAGGTTGCAGGTTTTATCAATTATTCCAAGTGTTAAAATACTTTGAAATAAAAAAAACAATCACGGACAAGTCATTAAAAATGTTCTTTTTTATGAATTTGTTTTAATTTAAAATATTGTTGTTTTTATTCATTGATAGAATACATTTTAGAAAAAAAAAAAAAAAAAA
>BMAW01039440.1:443156-554624 GCA_019974015.1 Nephila pilipes | reverse complement strand
CTTGTACTTCGGTACGTATTGCTGCAATCTCTTTGGCTCTAGCAGTAACTAGCAAGACTATATGTACTACCGATACTGTAACTCTCATGAGTTGCTGTCTCGCAGACCCTCTTGAAGATTGCGACAAATTTTAAACCAGTGTCGCGATGCAAAATGTTGTGATAAGAGGAGTTCGTCAGATCATGTAACAGAATACTTTGGGAAAATCGCTCTTTTTCGGAATAAGAATGTATTGGTGATGGCCAGGTAAGTTGGGTCTATTTTGAGTTAAAAGATAAATTTATGAAAAAAATTAATCTAAGAACTAACATTTAAATCTAAAATAGCTCCATTAACGCACGATAAGCGTTGAAATTATTGGTTATTGATTTAAAGTTTCGGATGTCACATATGCTAAATAAACAAACAAAACATAATCAGTGAACATGGCTGAAACTTTATAGTTATCATAAAAATAGAGTTAAGTACAATTGTTTTCTATGCAATAACTGAAATTACTTTTCTTAATATTGTAATTACTTACTTACTCTGTTTGATTAAATTGATAATAAAAATAGAATAAATGAGCAAAACTATAGAGCCAAATAAAAATACATTGCTCTTACAGCTTACAAGGCAAATCAATATATTTACCCACTATAATTATACGAAGTTCATTAGACCAGTGAAATTAAAGGAATTAATAAGCATAATGTTATACATGCAATGACCTTCATATTATTATTGGTATTTAACATTAATTGTTAAAACTACATATTGCAATTTTGCACCATTTTGCAAAATAAATAATTATGAGATACACATGATATCATTGAATGGTTAGTAATTAAAAAATTTAATAAAATAAATAAAATAATATATAGCAAATTTTCAAATTTTTGAAAATATTTTCTAAGCATTTTATATCAAATTAAAGAAAGAGAAATGAATACTTTTTTAGAATTACCATTAAAGAATATCATTTTGTGTCTTGAGTTTAGAAAACAAATGTCCAGGATTCACTAGACATTTACCAGAAAACAATTCCATATTCTTCCGCAAATCGCGAAGAAAAGCATAAACTTTATTTTGATTAATATTTACTAAAAGTTTATTATTTTAACAAGAACTATTTAAATCTCTAACTTACTTATCAATAACTGTCACCAAAATAATTACAATAATTTACGCTATATTTGAGTCAAAGAAACTGAAGAGCCTCCATAGCATTACCAGAAAACAATTCGATTGCGGCACAGCTATCAGTGAAGTCATAAAAATGTTAAGTGGCTGACGAGTTTAGAAAGAATACATGAAGTTCTGTGGAAATTGACATCATTAGACGGGATAAGCAGAAGCCGATGAATGCAGACAACAAACAGGCGGATCGGAATTTTTCATACTTATTTCTTTTTCCCTTAAAGACAAAAGTAGAATTGAATGAAATACTTTGCTTTTAATGAGGAAAACCGGACTTTCAGACTCCTTGAATGGAAGATATTAAATACAATGGTTTTGTTCCTCCGTATTGGAAATGATATTTCTTACAATTTAGTTCTTTTATTCTTAAGGATGATAAGTTCGGGATTGCATTTTATTTGAATGCTGCTTTAGAAAATTCGATTTGGTTGGCTTAACTTTTTCCAATAATATGCTTAATATTAATAAGTGCAAAAAACTTTAAAATGATTTTTTCTGGAAAATTATAATAGACTCTTTAACATTATTATTAGAGTCCATTTTATTTTCTTACATATTCTTCTTTTGTATAAAACGAGTGTTGTTTTGGAAAGGAATGACTTATTCCAAATTTATATCATTTTACTTATGCTATTGTGTTATAAATGCACCTTTCTTCAAGTTTAAGGAATTAATGAATACAGTTATCTTGATTCGATTTTTTCGTAATTTACTTAAAGTATTTTATTACGTGCTTGTGTTTTACAATAAAAACAAAACTAGTGTTGTTTTGGAAAGGAATGACTTATTCCAAATTTATATCATTTTACTTATGCTATTGTGTTATAAATGCACCTTTCTTCAAGTTTAAGGAATTAATGAATACAGTTACCTTGATTCGATTTTTTCGTAATTTACTTAAAGTATTTTATTACGTACTTGTGTTTTACAATAATAATAAAATAATTAATATAAAAAGGAAATTGAAAATTTAATATTTAAATTCTGAGTCTAATATTATGAAAATCTATCTTAAAATCATTAATTAACTAAATGACATCAACACACTATAATGAAAGTATAAAAAACTTATTTCTCCCTCTCTCTCTATATATATGTGTGTGTGAATTTGTGTTTTTTTTTTTAAAGTAAATGATTTACTAAACAATTGATTTCTGTACCTCATAATAGTATATCATTAAAATATAATTGAAAAACGTTTTGAAAAGGATAAAACTAAAAAGAATAATAATTGTAATTTCCCTGGGAATGTGACAATAGTTTTGCGATGCTAACAGTAATAAATGCGGATCCTGAATCGTAATGATAAATAAGAGAATTTTTTTGTAAAAATGAAAAATATTAAACAGTAAATTAGAATAAATCTAACAGGTAATATAGTAAAAGTACATTCAGTAAGGAGTATTTCTGAAGTTTTGTGGCCTTTTACACGACATTTTTTGTAGAAAATAATTGAAGCTTTAATTGAATATTCTTTTACTTACTTACACTCCTAAAATAGAAAACTGACACATATAAGAAATGTAAAACAGTGAATTATTCTCACCCTATTCTAGTATTTGCTTAGAGTAATTTTTAGCAATCAATACAGCTTTTTAATGTTTTTTAAATGACATGATTAAAGAATTTTGGAAAATTAATTTTAAAGTACATAAATTTGAAATCACGAATGGATTATTGCTTTTACTTATTGCATGGTTTTGTAGGACTCTTTATACTTACATATGTCTTCAGTCATAAATATATACATGAATACACATAAATGTATGTTTATATATATATATATATATATATATATATGTGTGTGTGTGTGTGTGTGTGTGTATACAAAAGACATACAGTAAGCCTTTAGATATTCCAACAGAGGGCGCTAATAGTATCGAAAATTGTCCGTTTTTATTAAGCATCCTGATTCATTTGATTACTTTTTAAATTTCAGTTATTCGTATTCGTAATCATTGCGCTTTTCGCTCCTCAAAAGTTCTTTGTCATAATTTTACTAACCTATCAGACCATCTTCGCCTTATTTGGAAATGTTTTACTGGAAGGGGCGAGACACCTTATGAGTATGATGATGAGTATTCTCCTTGGGATAGACTATTTATATAAATGAGTGTAACTATAATTAACTAATGTGTTCATGTAATTATCTACTTTTACTATACCAATTTCTATAACTGCTGTAATTCACGCATTTTTTCCTCTTTTATTTTTATGACAACCAAGTGAGGAATTAATGAATTACATCCCATAATAAACACATCGTGTTAGTGAACAGTCTGTTATGTAATCCTGTTATTAGTTTTACAATAAGTTAACTTTATTTTCTACTGGAGAATGCCTGGAAATATTTTTCTAAATGCCCAGTAACCTGGCTATTTGTAATTAGATGAGTAGCACGCAAATTCTTTCGAGATACCGTCAGTAAGCTATTAATGTGATGTTGTTTAAGTGAACCAATACGTTAAGTGTAAATTTGACGACTGCAATATATACTTCAATTAAATAAGAAATGTACATATAGTTATGTTCTGATCATATCACTTAATAAAGAAAATAAAAAAATATAGTTTTAAGATGCAGAGTAAAAATGATACTAATAATTTCTAAAAATAAAAGTACATACCTAAAAGCATGTAAAACATTTAATTTATTTAACGCATTTATTACTTATGTTAATTGCGTTTAAAAGGCTATAATTCAATCACAATAAAATTCAAAAATTTCATAAAAAATTATTACAAGATTAAAAATGTTTCTAGTATGACTCTATTGAAAAGTAAATATTGTTTTGATTTTGTGAAATTAAAAATAAATTTTCTTACCATAAAGAAAATGTTGAAGAAGACAAAATTTTAATATATTACCGCTTCTGATTTTTCATTTCAGAGTAGAAAAACTCCAACAATTGTTTGTTTAAATAAATTACAAGATTTTATATGGCCAAATAAGAAAATGTATTTTGATTAAAAGTATATTTCAATGAGTTTTTTTTCTTCAAAAGGAAGCTGTAAAGAGATTAAATTGGCTTTTTATAAAAATAGTTTGCTATTGTACATTACAGAGTTTTATGATTATACATTAAACTTATGTATTTTAAAATTCTTAATTCAAGTTAATCTTCGTGCAATAACTTTGATAGTTAATGACAAAAACCATTTTTAATATTGGTGGCGTATGCTTTTCATTATGTGGCTATTTAAAAGCTTTAGAAAAAATATAAACAATCAAACAATACTCGTAAATTTCAAGGAATATAGCTTTAAGTGACATTCTTAATTCTTTTTCGGTATTCTAACATAAAATACAAAAACACGATGATTTAAAATTTCTAGACATACGATTTCTTATTAGAAATAATATTTATCATATCTCAAATACTAAATTAAAGATGAAGATTGAATAATTTATTAAATGTAAATCATTAGGATATTTCAAATAAATGTATGAATTGACTTCTTGTAGTAATAACATATAATTTATGATCATAATTGTTTCTATCTGTAATATTTTCTACTTTATATATTTGTACGTAAAGAAAATGCATAAATCATAAATACTTTCTAAAATATTATTTCCAAAAAATATATACTGTTATAATGACAGTGTGATTTTGTAATTGTAAATAAGTTATTTGATCCAATTTTTAATAGAGAAACGTTTCTGTAATGTACAGGGATTTTATGAATTTCAAAAAAAGAGCATTCGCTTTATAGCTTGAGATTTTAATGTACACTGTTGTAAGAGCATAGCAACGTTCAGCAGATCAAGGACAAAAACTTCTCAATTTGCTTTCATTTACAAAATTTTTATATTGTATTCTTTCCGTTCAATATTGATGTGTAATACAAATATGGAATCTTATAAATTGCTTTTTCTTCATTATTATTATATTATAAATAAGTTTGTTATTCTTATATATAGTCTCACTACAACGAACTCATCAAACGTGAAATATACTATATAATGTTTACTCTGCCATTTGCATTTTGTTTAAATATTAAAAATTGTTAAATTTAAAATAGATAGTGAAATGTAAGTAAATAATTTTTTGAAAATCAAATTATTTCTTACTGAAGAAATAATAATTAATATTTTAAAATAATACTTTCATGCTGTAATGATCAAGTGGCATACTTTAGTTTAAGAAATAATTTTAAAAATTCTGGAAAAATTTATACGAATTCTAAATTCAATTTACTCTAATAGTAAAAGGCTTGCTTACATTGACAATTTTAAGTTTATAAGAGTTTTTCTTGAGGTAACTAAAACACACACACACACATATATATATATATATATATATTTTCTATTCAAATATAATCTATAAAATATTTTGAATGCATAGTATATAATCATATAAGAATTACGTTCGATTGCAATTTTAATATTTATATTTAATTTTTGCATTGTTCATTTTCTTTTATAAACTATATAATATTATTTAACAACATTCTTCTATTCCTTTTCAAAATGTTTTTCCAATAAAAATACGTTGTTGGTTTGAATAAAATTTATCATAATTTCATCATAATAAAAGATCATATAATATGTGATTCTTATTTCTATATTTAAACTAAAAACATCTCTGTTATATTTGTAATTAAGAAGTTTTACTTACGGTTTCCTTTGAGAAATATTTCAATCAAGTAAAAATATTTCCAAATTTATAAGGATCATTTTAATTATTAAAAAGGTCTTGAAATATAAATTAAAAAATTATTAATAACTGAAATTATTAATTCTTAAAATTTAAAAATTATTAATAACTGAATTATAATTCTAGCAAACTCACACATAAAGAAAAATATCCTATACAATTACTATAATATTCTAATACATTTTGTTTGCAATTCACCATATATTATTTTTAACTTATATTTGACATTATAGCTAGTAAATAACAAGATAAGTTTAAACACTTTAAAACTACTCACATCAATAAAATAATCATGATTTCGATAAGGAAACAAATTACATATTCATTGTTACATGAATATATTTCCATGATATACACTTTTTCATCTATTTATTTGAAACGCCCACGAACAAAATGCTCCATATCTTACTCAACATAACATGTGAATTATAGAATGAGTTTCTTTATGTCAGGCCTAAATATTAAATGTGAAAACATCGCTTCGTATTCGGAACAAAAAAGAGCTGTGATTGATGACTTGATATAAAATGTTTTTAAAATGGCGGTTTTTAAAATAAAACAAATCACACTGTATATAGATATAAAATACACAGTACTTTCAAAGGCAATTTCATTTTGCAAGCATTTCAAAATATTTGGACTATTCTTCAATAGTCTTTGCTTCCTTACAGAAAGGCGTTCCGTTAAAATAAATATAAATTCAAAGAAAGAAATACATTTACATCTTGGTCATCCAATCCTCCTCACTCAGCATTTCATAAACATTTCCATTTTAAAATGAATGGGAATATTGATATTTGTATTATACTATAAGCAAAGTAAAAGTATAAAATAAAGGTAAAGGCGAAGAAGGTTTCATTATTATCGTTATGTGAGTATGAGAACCAAATAAAATATGAGCTGTAAAATCAGAAATTCAACTAAATTCATTCAGAAAATAAAAGATGGTAAAAATAAATATCATGCTTACTTTATAAAGGGCCATAGTACATTAAATTTCACTTTGCAAAATAACGCACTAACTTTCAGGAATTAGGGAGATATCTCGTACTTATGATATATTATATTTAAGAAACTCACTATTGATTTAAATAACTGGGGATCTATGTACCAAGAAAACTTTATCATATTTATAATTTTAGTACATTTTTCAATATACCCGCACAATTGATTGTCTTCCTTTATGATTGAATATCAAACATTCTTTTAACTTAAATGACATGAATATATTATTTAAAGAAGAATCCCATATTTTATCTCAATGACGTAGTTCATTTCCAAATACTACATCATAAGAGTAACTTTATAAGAGCCATAAAATGGAAAATATGTTTGATTTAAATCTACAAATTGTGCATTAATAGTACAAGGAAAAAATCTTTAAATATCAAAAAAAGGCACTCTGAGAGAATGCAACAAACATCATTAATATGGAAAGTGATAGAGTCACAAAAATATTGAACAAAACTATAGAGTAAAAATATCAGCAAAATAGAATCAGAAGTTATGAAATTACTTAATGTTAGCTTAAACCATGAAATATTTTTTCATAATACCAACAGATAATTTACAAACATTTTGGATTTGATCCAGACAATATTAAATAATGTAATATATAAATGGAAAACATTGTTTTCAAATCAGAAGTAATATTTAACATTGATAAACATATAACACATTTATTTATTATCTTCCATGATAATAATAATCTCTTCAGTTATTTTTTTTGTTGAATATGATAAGCTTCAAATCAATTGCCTAAACTTTTAATTGTGTACTGAAATGTACCTGGGAGCTTACCTTATCGCGTATTTCAGATGATGTAGACCTTTAGCACCCATTAATTTCTTAATGATAAAGATGTACATCAAATACTTGAATAAGTGATTTCATTATATAAAATTTAACTAAAGAAAAGTTAATATAGTTACATAGGCAAATATTGGCCGTGTATACATTTATTGTAATTCAATTATCTGTAATTATTGAAAGAGTTGGCTTAATTACTTAAAAAATAATAATTATAAAAAATAATTTATCTCTTAAAACTAAATTAAAATAATTTAATTGTTTCTTTTTAGGATAAAAGAAACCTTAACAATTGTAACTTCACGGTTATTTACATTGGTAAAAAAATCAAACTTTAGGAATTACTTGTCGTCAAACGCTTTCAAAATTACACTGAATAAAATGTCTTCAACTTATACAAGAAATATTGCTGTTTTTATTTCACTTTTTTATTTGAAAGTTCTAAGCAATATTTTGTCAATCTATAATCAGGTACATTTTTGGCTTTTAACCTGCGATTCAATGCACTAAAAGATTTTGTTTCAGAAAAAATTATTATTTAGCGTTATTGCAAGGAGTTGGTTGTATACAGTGTCATCATATGGTGATAAGTGAAACTTAAAAACATTTATATTCATTTAAGCTGTAATCTTCACCACACATTTCTGAATTTACTAAAGCATTTCTGATTTTTTTCCAAGAGTTCCTTGCATATATAAAGTACGATTTTTTTATGTTTGCTTAAATTAGGTATCAAAACAAATTTTGCCGCAAAAAATTCACTATTTTAATTCAGTGATTTTTTTTATTTAAATACTTTCTACTAACTGACAAATATTAATAATTAAATGTGTATCTTAAGATTTTGAAATAGATCTAAAATCGTAACACATAATATTCTCATTAAATTTCTAAATTTCATATTTTTTGTAATTAAAAATTAGGCTAATATATATGAAATGTTCTGGATCGATGCTTAAAAAAAAATGTTTCTTATATCAGACTTTCACTTTCTCTTTTATTACAAACTTTAAGAAATGCGATTTTATTACTTCTTATCACGATCTAAAAATGTTTAACTTTAAGAGTATCGTGATGAGCAATTAATTATTTCAGACAAAGATACCTGAGAACCACTTGCAGTTCTTTCTCTTAATTATTTTTTCTGTAATGAACATAGACTACTTTAAAACTCATCCATTAAGAAAGATACGTAATGATTCTACTCTGATATCTATATCTAAAGTCATTAAAAACTGAAAAGTGAAAAAAGGTTCTTACCGTTAATTTTCATTTACTTAGCTCTTCCATTCCATGATACACTTCCATTAAGCATAAAGTCATGTTTTAATTATGATATCATGCTTCCTCATCAAACTGTCTTCTCGAATAAGTTTTACAAAAATATTATGTTTCAAGAATTTCTATTTCAAAAATAATTTCCATTTCATTAGAAAGGAAGTATCAACACAGCTAAAAAAAAGAATTTCGCCTCATTCCAGTTTTATTAACAATGACAGCTTCATTATATGTAGAGAAACGATCTCTTAAAGAGACAGAATTCCGTTTAATATATTTTTCAGACAAAACTGTCTCTTTTAACCAATAGCCTCAATTTAAAGATGCTCCATCACTTCGTCGCCTCCCGTCAACGATTCAATTTATAGGATAAAATAAACACTTAAACACCATCGTCTTCCACGTACCTCTTCAAACTGTCGTTGTCGTTTATTAATTTTAATTTATTTGAGACGAGCTGTCTGGGTTTCATTTCCAAACCCTTCGAATAGAGTATTGGTCATGACAGTTTTCGCTTAATCAAAATCATCTCACGCAACGAAGGCCACCGAACTTCCAGGTTTGAGTCGAAGGTGTAATGGCCACTACCACCTCCAGGCATTTGCATTTCCGGAAAATTACCAGTTATTATACTGATAGGTTTAGCTCGAGAGATAAAAGAAGCAGTTATATATATAATCGTCGAAACTATTGGGAATAGTCCCACGACGTGTCTTTGACAGGTGAAAAATGTACCAACTGCGTTTTAAAGAGCTCTGTTGGATGTCTCACAGCTGAAGAGAATAATTTAAATTTAAAGAAACAAGTTCTGTATTGTTAAGATTTATTTGTAAGATTATTAGATGTATACAAATAGAAATAATAGTGCTATATGAATAACATTAGTAACAAAGTAAGAAAAAAATACTTATTTCAACCTTAGTGATTCGACTGTAGATTTCTTAAACGTGGTTCAATGCCATTTAAATTTAAGAAAAAATTTAAAAATTTATTTGGATGTTTTCTATAAATCCTTTAAGTTTCACACATGAGTTTCGAAGCAACCTCTATAATGGATTATGCTTTTCGAAAAAAAAACCTTCAATCAAAAACAAGCTAAGGAATTATAATATGCGTTATAAATTACATTAAGTTTTTTCAGCAAGTAAATAATTTATACAATATACTTGAAAATATTTACTATGACTTTAAATCTGATGTGATTGTGGGTGCCAGAAGAAGCAATTCTAGTGTTACCGAAGCCACTTACCTTTTTCTCTCTTTCCATACAACAGTACGAGTATCTGAAGATTTTAGAAATGACACCTTCATTCGGAAAGTGAAAGAGCTAGTTATAATTACTATTGAACGAAAGAGGTGCAGCAACGAAAGATTTACAACTCAAAAAATTATACCTCAATACTATTCAGGGTCATTGCAAAGCATATCTGTACACTCTACGAGACGAATCCTATAACGAAAGGGTTTTAACAGTCTATGACCGACAATAATTAATTTGAATTCGCTGATGGATGATGGTTGTCTAGTCTAACGTTTCAAAAATTTTCTCCATGACATTGATGGCAGGATCCATGATTGGGGCAACCAGAACGAAGCCTTAAATCTAGCATACTGCAGGAAAACTTTTCAAGCACTAGCACAGTAAGTCTTCTTACATATTCTTGTTCTTTTAATCCCGTTTGCTAATGCAAGCATTTACTTTCACAT
This sequence comes from Nephila pilipes, assembly GCA_019974015.1. Lineage (NCBI taxonomy): Eukaryota > Metazoa > Arthropoda > Arachnida > Araneae > Nephilidae > Nephila > Nephila pilipes. The sequence continues at coordinate 543,991 of BMAW01039440.1, read as the reverse complement.
CGATGCTGACCAAGAACACGCGTTTCTGTCATGTTTCTTGATGATTATGGTTACTTCCAGCACGGAAATTCACCCTGCCATTAGGGTTAAATTCTCTCCTACTGGTTTGAAGAAAATGATCTTGAATTTTTATGAATGTAACAACCCTTTAAATCTCATTATTTCAATAAAATCAGGTACATATGAAAGGAGACTTAAAAGTGTATTAAAAGTATTGCACCACCAATTTCTAATCTGAGATAATTAAAATATATTTTGTTATATGGCTAATATTCCTTCTTAATTTTTAATTAACTTGAAAAGCCTATGTCTGGAAGAATATCTGTTGTTATCAAATACAGAAATTATATATATATATATATATATATATATATGAATCACGAAAGAAAGTGATTATGAGGTCACACATATACAAATTATATAAATTCAGGATTTTCTTAAAACTTTAGCAATTCGTAGCGCAATTTGTTATAAAAATTAAAATTTTTTCATTAATTTAGTCTTAAGAAAAATTATATTACATTTAATAATAAAAAAAAATATTTTAAAACTTAAAAGCATACCCCCAAGGTGGTCTTGCTATTAATAGTCTTGCAAACATACAAATATTTACTAAAGCTTCTATGTACCGAATTTTAGGTCCCTATAGATTCATTGATGATTTAATAATTTTTTTAAAAAAATATTTAGTACTGAATTTAATCCTGACTTATCTTTTAAGCTTTTTTATTTAAAGTTATTACAGACGAATAAAATATACAGGAAACTGAATAATTACATATTAAAAATGTGGATCATACGATAAGTAATAATATTTATGACCAAGAGGTACATTTATGTTTATTTTGTGCGAATAAAGTACTTTTCTTTGGAAGCAATTGCAGCTTATTAATTTCAAAAATGTTTTGTGTAATTACACCATATACATTTTTAAATTAATTAAAAGAATTTTAGATATTCAGAGTAACCTAAATAAACGCTACAGTATTTGCATTCATGTTTCATACAAATTAAATGCATAAAATCCAACTGTAAATGTAAAAAAAAAATATAATTTTGAATAATTTTTTTATTTAAATATTCCTTTATTATCTTTTATAAAAAATAATTTTTTTATCACTTAAAATCCTTATCATCTATATAATTTTTGTTTTAACTTTTTAAAATTATCGTTTTTGCATAAATTTTAAATATAACTTTAGTTCATTAGCAATTCTAGTTTTTTAATTTTAACTTCGGTATACATTCGATAATACTGATTAATTACAGTTCGAAGCACCACAGTTTACTTTGGGACCTGATAGCTACTTCAATTATTGTAAAATTTTATGTGAATTTCTTTTTAATTATTTTAATTACAATAAATAAAATTAATAATTATACGCAGTTTTCCATTATTTTTGTTTTCCAAAATATGTAGTATTAAATATATTTTCTATTTGTATGTTGTATGTACTATTCCCATTAACTAGTGTGCTTAGGTTTGACAATTTCTTTAAAGCTGCGACAGATTGATATGGTTTTATCATTATTGCATGTATAAGTAGATATCATTGTCCAAATTCAGAGGTAGATTTAGATAGCTTTAGTTAAATTTTGTTTATTTTTAAAAAACTTTTTTTCTTCAAATTTCTCTCACTGTCTTTCAATATCTCTTTTGTATTTTCGTCAATTATGTTACACACACACACACACACACACACACACATATATATATATATATATATATATATATATTAGGCCTACCGGAAAGTTCTGCCCGCTTGTGAAGTGAAAGAATATAACACATCTTTTATACATTTAAAAATATATACTGTACAATATAATTTCCATAGTTACTAGGATTGGTCTACTAAACATTCTAGATGGGTTTCTCGTGATTTAAATAAGAAAAACTTGCTTCATTGATTCGGCATATGCTCATCTCTGTTTGCTCTTCAAACCAAATCCATTTTTTGACCGGATAATAACTAGTGATGAAAAATTGATTACTTTCGAATACATTGTAAAGAAAAGAGCATACTTGTAGCATGGACTATTTGTCCCCTTCACCTCTACATCAATATTAAGCTTGAATAAGAGGACGCGTTGCATATGGTGGCATGTCAAGAACCAATATATTTCAAGCTTTCGAAACCTAACAAAAAGTTCATTTCAGCGAGATACTGTCAGCAAATTAATAATTTAAACAAAGCTCTGAAAAAGAGCTTAATGATTTTCAATATGAAACACATTATATTGCATAATAATAATGTAAGATCACATGCTGCTTTGGCGATTCATCATAAAATCCAGAGCTAGATTTAGAATTTCTTTCATATCTACCATACAGCTGAAACCTAATAACGTCAAACTATCTCTAGATTATCTCCCTGTAAAAAATTTTAAAGGATAAGAATTTAAAATCGAAGAGCATATCAAACAACCATTACTTCATTTCTTTGATTCTAAAGACAAGGCATTTTTGAAAAATGGTACATACAGATTACCGACCATAAAGCTGCCAAGAGTTCATAAGTAACGAAGAAAATATGTTATACAATAAAATTATTAAATGTATGAAAATTGCATGATTTCTTTTCACTTCACAAACGGATAAAATTTTCTACTAGACTTAATATATATATATATATATATATATATATATGCTCTATAACATAAAAAACGACGCGCCAAGAAGGAGTTGTCCGAAGGAGATAAAAATTGGCGGATAGCAAAATTATGTACAGAATAGAAAATGATTAAAAATTCAGAAAAATTGAATCATTTATTTCAGAGTTACTTAGTTACAAAGTAACAAGCTAAATAAGGTATTGACCCACCTCTAGCCTTGATGCAAGCTGCCACGCGACGTGGCATAGATAGATTAATCTCCTTCATAATCTCCTGCAGTACTTCTTCCCAAGTTTGCTCTAATCGTCGGGCTAAGTCATGAACATTTGCTGGTAGATACAGTCGAATTTCCATTATATCCTAGATATGCTAGATTGGCGATCTGGTCAATGAGAGATCTGGCGATCTGGTTGGCAAAGGAAGTATTTGACAAGATATATGACAGGTCATAGCAAAACGTGCTGTATGTGGTCTGGCATTATTGTGCTGAAAAATAAAACCAGGGTACTACAAAAGAAATGGTAGATAAACAGGTCTCAGATTGTCGTCGAAGTACCACTGTGCTATAAGTTTACCTCTAATTACAATCAAACGTGTCCGACTATGACAGGAAATAGCTCCCCAGACCATACTTCTGGTTGAAAGCCTGTGTGTCGTGTAATAGTAAAAGCAGGATCCGCTCACTTCCCTGGGAGTCTCCAGACACTCCTTTGATGATTGTCAGGACGTAGATGGAAGCGGAATTCATCACTAAACACTATAACTACATCACCAGTCACCATCATTCCAACCTGATCGAGCCAAGCATAACTGTAATCTGGTTCGACAGTGTACAGGAATGAGAGGCGGGTGGCGTAACGATTGGTATGAGCGTAGATTTCGCTCTATTAGCCGTCTGTGTATGATCTTATTGGAGTTTCGTGTGGAAGTCGCACGACTATAGGTTGATAATGATGAATCAGCCACTGTGACAGCTGATCTGACAATTACTCTGTCCTCCTGATCAGCTGTGGCCCTAGGTCGACCGCTACCTTCATGATGCTGAAATGTGCCATTGTCCACTCATTCTTGCCAGCATCTTCTAATAACAGCATTGCTTCGATCCATATGACGAGCGATTCTCCGATTTTCCCAACCTGCCTCTTTCAATCTAATGATACGACTTCTTTCAAAATCTAACAGTTGCTCGTAATGAACTCGATTTCTTCCTCGGGGCATTTTTTTATTCGTTGAAAGGTATCCTAAATTGCAATGCAACAGAAAATTTGACCATCAGAGTGAGAATCACTTCTTATATATACCTGTTGTAATGTAGCAACCGCAATTTCTTCATTGAAAACCAAATTTTAATAAATTGCAGGTTTGGTTCAATTGTCTTTGCACACAAAATTTCATTTCAACCGGGCTACTCCTTCCTGGTGCGTCGTTTTTTGTTATATATATAATGTATGTATGTAATGATTTAACTTAATTCCTATTTAATTATTTCCTATTAACTTAATTCCTATTTAATTATTTTCTATTAACTTAATTCCTATTTAATTATTAATGATAATTTTTCACAATAACAATTTTATTTCCTAAATTTATCCTATTCTCTCCTTTAATAGTGTTACCCATTCTTATTCTTATTTCCTGATACGATTCCTTTTTAAATATAATTTATGCGATCACGCGCTCTTAAAATCGGAAAAGTCAGCATTTTCCCACGCTACAGAAATATACCAATCTGCATTCAAATCATCGTATGAGCATCAGAATACTGATTGTAGAATCAGGGTGAGTCTGAAAAGTCGACATTGTGCTACTTCTGTATCCAGGTATTTCGTTTCGGAGCCCCAAATTCGCTGTCTCTCCATAAGGAGCATTGTAAAAAGAAGCCGAAGTCATAGTCGCAGTGCTGACAATCCACTCTGCTGCAAACGTCGTCGCAATGTAGGAGTGGATATTGTGAGTGTTGCAAACATGCCCATTTCCTGACTTCTGTGACGTGGTTGTACGTTTTTCAAGGCCAACCTCCCAATTCGTCTGTCCTCTCTGGCTTTTAACATGGGTGAGTGTAGAAATCCTGCATGCCTTTCAATAATAGACGCCGGAACCCATTGATTCCATATTCACTTGACAGTGGTTAGATTTTGACTAGTTCGACGGGCAATATCATGCAACGCTAATTCCCCCTTCCATAGCAACCATCTTGTCTCTATTGAATTCCGACCCTTGCTGGTAAGAATTTTTCCTTTTTATTCGAGACATATCATGATATTCTTAGTAAACTCCGACCTTACAGAGCATTTTTCGAATGAGAAGTCCATTACACTTATTTTCTTTTATGCAGTGCTTTAACTGCTGTTTCTCTCTCTTGCGTCGTTTAAATGCATTGAAATACTAATCATTTGCATATCCTAAAATATTTACCTTTCACGCGATTTTGACGTTCGTCAATTCTTTTTTCTTCGTGATCCTGCAGTTTTAATGACCAGCAGCGAAAATATATGAAATATCAAAAAAAAAAAAAAAAGTTTTAGGATAGAACTTATCTACATTGGAGGTAAAAACACTAAATTTTGTGTTTATTTATTATTTTGGATTACATAATTGCTTTTATGTCAGTGAAAGTTGTTTCTATAATTTGATGCTACGATTAAAATATTTTCGCTATTTTTGTTCCTCTCAAGATTTATGTAAAATAGTAAGTATGCTGTAAATTTATTGTCATAATTCCTTCTACACTCCGCCATTAATAACAAGTATTTGGCTTAAGAATAGTCAAAGTGTTGTTTCTGCTTTCGAACATAACGATATAACTGAAATATAAACTAGAAAGGGGCCAATTTTTAATAGGAGTTATTCGCTGCATTAATATGTAAATTATTTGTTTTTATGTGTGAAACATTATTCTTTATTATAATATTGCTAATGAATAGCTTATGTTAAGTTCATTTAATTTCTTTTTATCATGTTTTAATAATTATTGCATGGACCTCAATTTTTCTAATTCGGATTATTATATATAAAATTTAAGACATATAAGTAAAAACCATAGTTAACTGTTGTAAAGTATATCAGATACATTCAAATACAATAATTAAAACAGTATCTGAGAATTTTATTTCTTTAAAAAATGAAATGAAATTAGAATATTTAGAATTTTAATTTTTCTTTATACTCTTGTTTTGCTGCAAGATATTTTCTAGAAATTTGTTAAATTTTAATGATAAGAAACACTTCAGATAGTGCAGTCTTTTTCGAGCACGCATTTTCTGTGTTTTTGGAATTTTGTGTTACTAGACATCTCCTGGCTACATTTTTAATTATTGTATTAATTTCTAAATATGATTTAATTTACAAATATACATAGTTTTCATTAATTAATAGAAAAAAACTGAGAGATTAAAGGTAATAGAAAACGTAATTGAGGGGATATTTTATTGTAACAATCAGTTTCTTTTTAATGAAATAGTACTAATAATAAAATTTTAATATCCTAAATTACATGGTTATAAAAGTACACATCAAGAACACAAAAGCATTATCTTTTGAAATTCCGTACATTAGATATAGATATTTATACTATTATGTATTTACATCATGCGTATTAATGTATAAATCCTCATAGAATCCTCATAAATCCTCACCACAATATAAACAAAATAATCTCTATAAACAAATTGACCAAATAAGAATAATTATAATTACAGAAATATACCAACTACTGTTATAATAGACAGATAATGTTTCTTAAGACATGTAATTCTGCTCCATATTTTGCAGAAAAGTCTTTGAATATTTGCTTAGAATACAAGAAAAACAATGCAAATAGGATTTAATACGAATTCTAAAAAAATAATCATTTAGGACATACTACAGGGTAAGAAGAAAAAAAATATTTTTCAAATTCAAAATTGAAATTAAGGAAATTTTTTTCCTTTAAACATTGAGTGTATAAACACAAAATATTAATCACTATTATCTGTATGCTGTAACGCTATTATCTATATTTGGAAGAAAAAAATAATTCCTTCTTTAAACTACTTAAAAACTCATCTTCTATTTTTGTATTGGATTTTTTTCAGAAAAATTTACCTTCATTAACCAGTACATTTTTCCAAAACATATCTTACTTTTTGCTTCGTTTAATAGTACGTTCTTTATGAATAAGAAAAAAAATGTTTTCAACATGTCTGCATAAATTTGCAAACATTTTTGAATGTAAAAAAATGAATTCTCTAAGTATTTCAAAGCACTACCTAGTTTGAGCTTAAAGTTGGGTACTTTTTGTTAACAAGATCGTTATCTGTATTTTTTTTCCTTCGCAATAAAAGGGCTTGGCTATTTTCGTCGTATTAAAAAGTAAAAGTAGCTGTATTCCTTAAAATTGTTTTCTAAGATAACAATGAAACGGTTACTATTGCTTAGTTTATATTTTTACATGAGCATGAATCTCAATTCTAGATATATTATGTTTTTGTTTCAAATGTATTAAAAATTGGATTAAATTTTTTTATGTTTAATTTTCATTTCTTAAGCGTCAAATTTCCTGAAACTTTATCGAATGAAATAATTAGATAAATTGATGAAAAATACAATTGATATATTTGTATCCTAATTTTATATGTAGATCAGATTACAAACACTAAGAACTTCATGTAAATTTTCAAATTTTGAAACCTTGTTTGAATTAGAGTTACTTAAAACCTTTTCGAATGCAGATGGTTGTAGACAATTGTAGTAAGATGCCGCCAATTACGATTGACTGTCAGGATAATTGTTAATTAGCAGTTGTTGATAACATCAGCCTTCCGATGGGAATTTAAGGTAATGCATTAAGATAACAGTATGAAAAGCATTTGTAGGATTCTTAGGAGATATTGACAAGATTCCAGTCAGACAAATTGAAGCAAGACTGTCGTTCAAAGATATCTCTTTATTTTCCGTTGCTTTGATTATTCCATTATTTCTCGATTATTGAAATAATTTCTAATTTGTAAAGGAATTATATGGGAAATAATTGCGAATGATCAGCTGCTACGGATCGACCAAAGCTTGGTCCCTCTGATGATACTGCTGCATTTAAGTAAGTTATATGGATATAATATTCCAGCGTATTATCTACGAGCGGCCACCGCTATTATTATATTCATGATTGCTACGTCATTCAGTGACAGAACATCTATCACTACTATGCACTGCTGACTTCGAAAGAAGGGACATGTAAAAAGACAAAAGATAGAGTTGTAGGTGTTTGTGCTCCAATAAACATTGAATCTGGAAGTGAAATTAACATGACGGATTATCTGAATGGTGCCACGTACCGTTCACGAACGAAACTACATTTGCCCTGATGTCAGATGATAAACTTGTAAGCCTTTGGAGAAAACAATACGCTCGTAATGAGTCAATTATCGAACATCAAGTATCAAGGAACAGTGTAATGGTTTAGGTAGGAGTTTCGAAGATATATCAAACGGGATAAACATCTTCAAAATTGTTCTCTAACCATAACATTGTAAAACTAGCATTGTAAAAACTAGACACTGTTTAAGTGAGTCTTGATTTCCTCCTTATGAATGATATGCATATTGAGTCAACATCGTTGATGAGTACCTAGAGAATGCCTTCCCCAGCATAAATCGAATATAAAATCCTTGGAATATATTCTGAGCCACTGTTTCTGATCATCCATCTCCTCCAGGCATTATCAGAGAGTTAAAACCTGCCCCACTGAGAGATGAAAAGCCCATTGTTATATTATTAAATTTTTATGGCTTTAATATCATTTGTTAAGGATCCAAATTAGAATTTATCATTTAATGATCATTAAAAATTGTTTTCATATTCGTCCCATGATGCATAAGCTCTATCGTATATGAAATTTAATCTCAACCTCTTGAGATTTTTATTCAACAAAACAATTCGGAAATATCAATTTGATTGCTTTAATGAATTTACATTCAATGGACATAAATAAATTATAAACAAAATTATTAAGACATAAGGATATTAGGGCGTAACACAAAAAAAAAAAGAAAACCTATCTCGATTTCACTGCTTATCGAGAGGTATATATAAAAATAAACCGAGGATGCACTTCGCTTCGTTTCATTGATATATTTTTGTTGGTTTGAGAATATTATTGATCTTTTTTGCATAAGGGTTTGAAAATAAATTTGGTCTCTCAAAGTATATCATCTGTTGACCATTGTAATTGAAGTACAAAAGTATAACCATTTGATTGAAGTTTAATATGATGCAGCGATTGAATAAATGTAGGAATTTAGACATAAAACATGGATTTAGATCTTACTCCATTGTTAGAAAACAAGTTTCGGTACCTTTCCCCCATTTTTAAAAATAAGCAGTGCCCCATTGCAATGTGGTCTGGCTCCTTGTAACATGTCTTCTTAAGAATTAATAAATTCCCTTTACATCCTTTTCATCATTTGGATAATGGTAGGGTTTTAACATCAAAACTTGGGCAACATCTTTTGAACTTAGTCGTTTACATTACCTTCTATATTTCTTACTACATATGTTACAACAGATAATCGTCAAGTTATTTGACACGGTCAAAAAAAAAACGTCTCAAGAGCTTCTCGAAAAATCAGACAATTTATGCTGATGTAAACTTCCAAACTAAGTACTCTATGTTGTAAATTTCTAGACGATGTCTAAGATTTAATCAACATTTATCATTTGCCTGAGCTTCGAGATTGTATTGTTTTGTCAGTTGTCTGATTTTTCAGCCTTGGTGATAAGGTATTGTACATAATTGTCATTCGTTCCTATATTATTAGGACCAATTACGTCTAGGGAAGTTTCAATAAGATTTCTATGAATAAAAAAGAATAGACTGAATCTCACCATAACTTGTTTTGCTGAATAATACGCGAAGGTCACAAAAAGTTGAATTTTGTCCCAAGTTTTTTTTGAATCTAAGTACATGGACAGCATATCCGTTAAGGTTCTGCTTAATCTTTCTGTCAAATAGATGATAGGTAGATTATTGATATATAGATGATATTCAGATGACGTAAGATGTTAACTCTTGCACAACTGATTATTATATTTCGCAATAATTGATAAGAACGAACACTCTCGATCACTTATCACTTCTTTGTGAGCACTGTACTTAAGGAAGATTTCTTCGACAATAATGTTAGCAATTAGTACATCAAGCGGCTTTATCAATTGACGTTTACCTGGTGAAAGTTGAGAATGAGAATTTTGTCTTTGACACTCTCTGCAGTGCGACACATATTGGCGAATGCTGCCATAAGCTCCTGGTCAACAGTGTTTTCTTGTTTTTCAGTTATTCGTCTCAGAAAAATTGAGATGACCTGAAGCTGGCAAACCTTGAAGAGCTTTTGAAAGATCTTGTGGAAGTTGTTTGGGTTCAACCAATAACCATTTCTGCCTATTAAGATCTTAGTTTATTTAATACCATATACCGTCTCTCATTTCGTAGCTTCAGTATTCGTTATTTTTCTATACGATTTCATTTAAAAATTTGATTTGGTTATCTTGCGTTTGCTCCTTTCTAGAATCTGCAATGGATGTTAGATATGGTTCATTACTACCTTCACTTTCCGTTCGGGTGAGAGGTCATGCCATGGAAATCGGAATATTTGAGGCGGCTCTTATATGGTTATGTCGTTCTTCTTTCTTGTTGTTGAGTAATTTCTTTCAGCTTCTGTTAAGGGTCTAGCTACATAGACTATTGGTCTATCTTGGCTAACATTGATTTACAAAAGTACTTCACCAATGTTATAACCACTAGCGTTTAAATGTAACTATATTTCTAGGTTTGGAAATTATTGTCCTATAACGGGGTATCCAGTGAATAATTTGTTCACGGATGAGAATGATTCCTTCTGTAAACTTTTCATTTTCCTTGAATAAGTCATGCAGGTTTTAAGATATAAGAGAAATTTTTAATAAATCGCTTACAATTTGAGCATGTACTAAATAGCTACGGAGATCTGAATTTTTTTGCTGTAGTAGCTAATTTTTCTGAATATCCGTCGATTCGCTGTTAATCAACTAAATAATGCAATATCGTTAGTTTCTTTATTATAAATGAATATTTTCATGAATTTGACTATCTTGCCTATTGTATACATTTTAAAAATTTCCTCAAAAGTATTGGTGTTCTTGAAAATTAAGCTCATATACAATAATGTCATGTAAATAGTAAAAACTAATATTCCACTTGAGTGTTCTAAACAGTGTGTCCGTCATGCATTCAAACGTAGATGGAGTGTTATATATACCACATGGCATGGCTTAATTGACTTTTTTATTACCCAAATGAGAAACGCAGCTAGAGTATTATGTAACCGAAATTGCAAAAATATTGTCTAATGTCACAATAGTCGTCTTATTTGTGTCTTTTTTTTATCAATTTCTATGTACCAATAGTCTGATTATAAGTCATCATTGAGAAAATTCATGTACCAGCTGGGCAGTCCAAGGCTTTATGAATGCGTGGTAGCAGGTAAATGTATTTTTTAGTTATCTTGTTCAGTTTTCTATATTCATCTCAAAAGTGACATTCACCATTGTGTTTTCAACAGCACTACAGGAAATTAACAAGACTATTTGAAAGTGGTATAACGTCTTACTTTATCAATTGCTGTACACGTACTTCGTATTCTATCATTCTTATCTCATTCAATATGGTAAAGTATTTCCTTGTTTAGAGCACTATCACCTCAGTCAAGTTTATGTTTCTATATTGTATACCTGGACTTCCTGTAGAAATCGATTATGTCACTAAATTCTTCAAAAAATTTAGTAGCTTATTTTTTGAGTAGTTGTGAGCTTTGTATCTATCAAGACCTCCAATTTTTCTCGACTTACTTGCTTTCTTACATGATGTTCCCGACACTCTTCTTTGCTTTTTTTTTATATTAAGTTAACAAATGGAATCATTCATTATCATTGTTAACCTGGTTATTTTCATTCTCCTCAGTATCATTCGAATTTTCTGTGAATAATTTTTATGTGTTCAAATTGAAACAGATTTTTAGGCATTCATTTAAAAATATAACAAAAGCTATGTAGAAAAATTGTTACTAAAATGTTTTCTTTATTTTAATTAGCTATTATTCCTATTTTGAAGAAAGATGGATTAGCTATTGTCTTAATGTGAAGTGATATTGCGACCTCTTGGATTAGTCAGAGAAGCTAGAGCTTCCCCGACTTGTGCTCTGACTATAGATGCAATGTCATTTGGCGATGCAGATTCGTGATTATTATATTGCATATCCGATTGAATATGTTGAAGCTCTTTCTAACAATACTACGTATCAATGATTTTAGATGTCTGTATCGGATAATATGGTACAAAGGTTGGGTAGCGTCTGAAGCCAAGTAATGCCTGCCTTTTAAGGCTTTCTATTTTTTTTGTCAACTTTTTACCAATTTAAAAATTGTTTTATAGTCCTGAAACAGCAGGGTCTAGTACATATCTTCTATAATTCCTTTAATCAGGTTAACCAGTTTCTCTTTTTCTTGCATTCAGGTGCACACTTTTCGATAGAAAACAAGTATATCCTAGATGTGCGATTCGTACGTCTCAGCAAATTGCTGCATACGTGTAGGCAAAAATCTTTCAGTTTGGGGGCCTTTGATCATATGTACGACAAAACGTATTGTTCAGGTAGTATCTAAAATTAGTCCAATTCGTTAAAATATCCTATTATAGTCAAGCCATTGTCTATTAATTCCAGCGAGATAGAAAATGAAATTGAAAAACACATATGTACACACCTGCTGTTTTAGGATGCGATTTGTTCTTAGTCATTGAGCCATTGATTAGCATTGTATGGTCGATACCGTGAAAAAAGATACATGAATTTCTGGGTAGCTGGTATATCAGTAACGGCTCTGGAGAGATGTTGGGTAAAGCTAGAAATTTTTGTTCCCTGTTATCAGAATTAGTTGGGTCAGTCCTTTTTTCTAACCTTATACTTGGAATTAGTATTAAATCGAATAAGGAGGGAGACCTTCATGTCGGAAATTACAGACTGTTGCTGTTCTAATGCAATGATCAGTACATCACGCTTCCAACGAAAATAATTGAAATAATCTTCGAATACTGTAATTGAACATTATACTACACACACACAAACAAACAAATATATATATATATATATACATATACACACACACATATATATGCGTGTGTATGTGTTTGTCCTTTTTTAGAAAATTGACTCTGCACATTAAAGACATGTAGAACATTTGATCTTCGATGAATATTTGGCTCATCAAAAGTGTGCATTGGAATTTCAGAAGGAAATGGCACCTTCTTCATCTTTCTGGATGTCCTTTATATATCATGGCAGCACACTTATATAAAATGTTGGAAAAGAAACATTTTCTCCCGCACTCGGATACATAATACAGTGATATCACACTCTGGAATCACACACAAAACACCTACATTAATGATCATGATTACTTCTTAAATTGATACACCACAGTATTCCTAATCAAGGTATATTAAATGAAGATATGTGAACTTTAATCATGCTTCATTGAATAAATTTAATAATACATCAAATGATAGTATCTTAGTTTGAGTCATTGTTCTTAATTCTAATCCTATATTCTCATCTATGAATCGGAGCATCTTTTCTCCACTATATCATCACTTCATTTGAGCTAGCAGTTTAATCATTAATGGTTTATTCTCAAAGTTATTAATTTTAAATAATATCTAATTCAGTGAAGAGTTTTTTACATCTCTCTCTCTGTATATATATATATATATATATATATATATATATATATATATAATATTTCAAAAATCTCACTCCAGTGGACTCACGGAGAGGTATTAGTCTATCATGGAGGGTAAGGGCAATTTACATTTAATTCATAAAAATTCAGAAAAACACAAATCACGAGTAGCAAAATTCGGACAGATCAATAGTACAATAAGGAAACATAGCAATTCTAAAGATTAGTGATATCGAAAGAACAAAGAACTTATATAAATCAGCAATCCAGATATAAAATTGTACTTACAATATCAATCATATTCAACGAATGACAAAAGACAAATTTACCGAGATATCTTAGCCAACGGTGGATTTGAGGATTTTTATGCCTAGCTCTTGTTATACGTAGCTATCGAAACTGCATACAATATACTTTTAAGATAATCTCTCTCTTGTTACGATGTTATAGTCAGGTTACACAGAGTTTTCACATTAGACGTCGATCCATAACGGAAGTCTTTGTAGTGGTGTAAATCTAGAGTAAAGTGAAGTATTCGACAATTATAAGATATCCTTAGTGAGGAATTTCAGTTTTTCTTTGGAGAGTTAAGAAATATATATATATATATATATATATATATTAAAATTATCTTAAATCTAATAACTTCATCATTCATAAAGTATCACTACATATTGTTCCATCAGGACAACTTTTATGTCCTAGTATTGTGAGAAATTCATCGAATATTTTACAGACTTATATTAAAGAAATAACTACCAATATTTTGGACTATACTTTTCTGAATAACCAGTTTTCCCGACTTTCTCTCTTTGAAAACGCTTGGAACACAATAGCTCACATCTGGAATTAAACAACATAATGGGTCATAGCTGGAATTAAGCCATAAAATTTACATATTTGGAAAAAAACTCTGATATAAATGTAGAGCAGTCTAAGAAAGAACTGTATCACCATGTAACTGAACAAGTTAAAACTTCTATTGTCGTGCAAGAAGATCCTTCATGTAATTTAATTTTTCAATAATTCCCTTCGTAAGGCTCGAAATAATACAAATTTTCTATTTCTTGTGTGACCATATACTCATTTATAATTGTTCTTTCTACGGTATGAAGTTCAGATCATATACCACTTCTTAAAGGTGTTGTGTTTTTTTAAGACTCATCTTTATATGTTTGACAGAAAATTAAACACAATTTGTCAAAGAATTTTAGAATAAATTATTTTAAATCCATATTTTATATACATTAATAATTTTGTAAAAGTATAATATACATTAGATTAATAACTGAAGATTTTTTGTCAATTTCGTAAAATAATATATTTTTTCTTTAATAGCTTAATGTTAGTTGAATAAGAAACTTAAATTTTGAAGAAAAGGGCACGTTGTAAAAAAAAAAAAAAAAAAAAAAAAAACATTTATTTTATATTATTTCATTTGCAGCAAATGTATTTTTCGACGCATCAAAATTTATCACCAACGTAATTTTTCATAAGAAAACCCGTTTCGTAAATGTAAGCTAAAAATCTTATACAAAAAAGATTTTTAAAGTGTTTTAGTATTAGTTTACTTTCTGCAACCGCACTAAAATGCTAAAATAATATATTGTTTGACATAGTAAACGTCTTTGACAAATCAGGAAAACGCTGTTCAGCTATAAAATGAAGGTTTTGTGCTCAAGTTTCATTCCGTCACTCAAAAGTTTTCTCACTTCTTCAACATTTTCTTTTATTATTTTTCCTCTCTCTTTTCACTACCAGTAGTTGCAGATGTTGCGTTTTTTCAAACCCCGGAGCTACCGTTTTAGCGGCTCATATTTTCTCCAAAACTCCATTTTGCCCTAGGGAAGGAAAGGTCCGCAAATGGACCGGACGATAACTCACAGGAACCGGTTTCAACTGACCACACTTTTGAAATATATTTTTTCCCTCCTGTCTTTTTCTCTATCTGTCTCTTCTAACCATTCAGGCTCTAGGGAAATCCGGACGAAAATCATTATTTCTGAGATATATTTCGTAGTTGGAAGCTGTCCCGAGTCCTTAGGCTATATCGGATATTTTGTGTTCAATATGTCAGCAAGTTCTATTAATTAAGTTATGGATTCTTGTCTATTGCATTATAGACAGTAAAATGTTTTGCCTGTAGGTAACCGGAACTAAAAGAAGGATTTTTTAACATAGTATTTATGCTTTTAAAAAAATTTCCCCTAATGTTGGCAAATAGTGTCCAGTAAACAGTATGGAAAACATTAACGGAGTCTAAAGCATTCAATTTAAGAAATGCGAGAAGCTGTAAATTTTTAAGCAATGTTAAAGAATTCCGTGCGCATCATTGAATTAGGTTGTATTTATGAAAGAATAACTTAAGAAATCAGAACAATAAAAACATGTTAGTTGGTTATTGTCCATTGTCCTTTTGATAATGTTAGAATTTATGCATGTTTTGTGTTTATGTAAATTATACGTAACAAGCGAAAAAATATTTTTTTATCCCATTTAGAAAACTATTAAAATTTTAATTATTTTTTAATTTAAATACTAATTTTTCTGCATTTTAATATAATATTTTTACTTATTCACAAAATCTTCATGTATTTTCCATTATAATTCATATTTATGTATTTATAAAGGTAATAATAAATATTTTGACATATTTTTTATTCATCAAATATTCTTACAATACTTAACTCCTTTAAAATTCTAAATGACTAGATTCAGTTTTTGCTTGGATTAAATAATATTTAGATTAAAAAATTAAATCGGAAAAAATGCATTAAAATCCCTAACAATTGTAGTGTTATATTATTATTCACAATATTGTTAAAAATGTACTGATAAATCACATTTCCTAACATTATTTAACAATATTCATATGATTGATATTATTCTCTAAATTAATGAAAACTATTTTCTTTTCTTTTAATATTGAGCAGTTCGAAAATATTGTATCATGAAATAAAAAAAAAATAGTAATAATTTGTACTTACAAGCAGAGAGGGAAGAAATAAAATGAAACATTTTTGAAGAAGGAATATAAATGCGATTATTTCTAATTTAAACCGAGCTTATCATACATATTTTACACAATAATTTTTGTCAACGCATTGGATATTATAAGCGTATTGGAATATCAGTTGTATGTTTTCTATTCCTCCTAATTAATATAATTTCATTCAGTTCCACGTATCATTTTTATGTGTAATTTAAAATTTAATATGGAGCAGTAGTTTGGGAAATTAAATTAAATATCATGCACTGTAGATTTAAATCATTATGATAACATAATACCACGTCTTTATATGCTAGACAAAAAAAATTGCAATGCATCTTGAAATGAATGCAAAAGTTTTTCAATTTAGAATGATAGAGCTTGTGCCTAATGTTCAAAGAGTGGTTACGCAATTCCTTGCTTACCAAAAATGGTGGTTTTCGAGCTCTACGCTAACATTACATAGCATTCCAAGCGTCTTCTCTGGGGTTAAAATCCGTAGAGTTAGAATACAGGAGAATCCACTGAAATTCATCCGCATACTTCTTGAATCTTTGCAGATCATTTTCAGCTTTGTGACTCAGAGTGTCGTTCGGTAAGAAGACTCTATTCCAGGTAGTGAAGACGGGAGTAATATAAGGATGACACTGATCCAAAATGATACTGAGATAGTCTGGACCTTTCATAGAGTGCTTTATCACAATAAACGGTCCCAGAGACGCCCTGAGAATGTCTCTCGAACCAGAAGCCCTGAGAATGTCTAATGAACTGTGGTTCCTGTGTCAATCAATTGTTTGTCTGAGAAACATCGTATCCTGACACGGACACCGATGCGATGAATAAGGAAACGTGTTCATCCGACCAGGCAACTCTCGTCCAGTGTTCCACAGTCCATTCATGATGTTTCCGGGTCCAATGTAGACTTTTACAGTGATAATTCTTGATAAGCATGGGTACATGATAAAGGTGCCAGCTGGGTCATCCTATATACAGCAACTCAACGCAAGTGAATTGCGTTGAATTGACCTCCGTGAATATCAATTGAAGTTAATTGTGTTCTTCAAAACATTTCTACTTATACTTCACATATATATATATACTACTTAATAACTTGAACTCATCTGTAAACTACTTAATATTAACTTTCTAAGCAAAAAAAAAAAAAACGATAGTTTCAAATTATTAACAATCTAGGCTTTCTTTAAATATGAAAATCAATAAAATGTACTCAAATTATTAAGATGCAGCCATTTTGTTGATTTAATTTCAATTTAATTCGTTTGGAGGTTTTCCAAGGAATAGTAAGAACTGCTTAAATTAAAGATTAGATAAAAACAACTTGTTAAAATTGAACATAAAGAAACAGTTAATCTAAAAGAACAGAAATATATATCTAACATGATTTATAAACAGAAATATATATATACAAGAATTATTTATATTATAACACTATAGAGACGTGTTTATTAATGTAAGAATTTTCAAATTTTAGATTAATAATTTCAAAAGATTGGCTATTGATATAAAATTAATCAATTTCAAATGTCTTAAAAAATAAGATTTTCAAATTCTTATGGATATTTAAATTGTAATAATGGAAGTTAAAACTCTGTAAAATATTTTTAATTATTTTTTTATTGTATTAATTAATTTAATATTATTATTATTAATGGAAATAAACTACTGACCCATAAAAAAATATTACAATAAAGTTATTTCTAACATAAAATGTAAGAGTGGTTTCCATTATGCGTACATATATGCTAAAATTCTAAGATTTCAGTATTAATTAATTATATGTAAAGATAACAATTTGGAAAGAAAAACATTAAGTCAAAGGAAAAAACACAACTGTCCGAAATCTTAGTCTTCCCAAGCATTCATTATGCCAAAAATTTATCAAACCAGTTTATTCTTTTAGAGTATTATATCCACAAAGGCACAATTTATTTATTTATAACAAAATAAGAGTAAAGAACGTATAATTTTAATTAATTTAATAAAATTATTTAAATTATCAATTTGTAATTAAGTGCGTGATTATTATTTTAAAATGATTTTGAGAACAATGCTTCATACTTATTAAATTAAATCATGTCTACAGATTAGGAAATAATTTTACTCAATAAATAAAGATTTTTATCTTTCAATTACAGGTAAAATTAAATCTTTTTAACAGATTTTTTTTATGTAAACATTATTTTCTCCGACATACATCTTATATATATGTGTGTGTGTAATTATATTGGTGTTGTTTCATACTTCTTACAAAGTTAATTCTTATTAAATCCATAAATATCTTATTTGTATTTTAATGATTAAATATAAAGTATAATACTTTTTGTAAAAAGTGTGCTTTAGATATTGTGATATATTATATAAAAGCCAAAATTTGAATAGCAACCGCTAATAACTATGGCACTATTGTAAAAATTACCTCGGGTATTTCTTAGGTAAGAAAAAATATTACAAATCCATTGTGAGTTTTCTTGAAATACTTCAAACGATACTTTAATTCTTAAACTTTAATATATGAACATTTTACCAGTATGTTGATGATCAAAATGTAAATGTAAAATATATTTTTGTCAAAAAGTAAATATATATAACGAGTTCTGATATTTAAAAATCAAAGCGGAATGAACTTTAGCAAATTCTAATGAATATTCATCCAATAAAATGCAATAAATATATGAAAAATATTACTTTTGCTATTTATATACATATAAAAATACGAAATTTAGGAATTTTTACAGATACCTTCATTTTCAATAAACGTAGCAAAACATCCCTTGAAATTTGGTTTCCTTTCAGATAGAATACATTTGAGGAAGAGTAGTTATTCATTTTTATTTTTCTTACATGCGAATGCTTTATAATTAATGGGGAAAAATACATTTTGCGACATTAACTCAAAGACCTAACGTCCACATTTTTGAAATAAAATTTTGCAATACATTCATATGTCTGAGATACATATTCTGAAGTAAATATTTTGGGTCTAGAGTCTTATGTATTGACATATGAGAAATATTTTAACATTATATTCATTCAGATAAAGCATATTACAAAAATATACAAAACGTAAATGTCGTGCATTTCTCGAAAATGAAACTTTTCTGAGAAAATAAACTAAAATTTCGTATTCCCCTTCCTCATAAGAATACATGCTTCAAAGATAAGTTCTTGGTCATTGAAAATCCAACTATAACAAATTTAGCCTTGGAAACCATAACAAACAAGTTTGAACTTCAGTTCGCATTAAATTGAATGTCACTAACACAAATATCTGGTTTTAGACTTATGGAATCTTCTCATCATAATACATTTGTTTAAAATTAAAAGTATTCACTACTATCCTTGTAATATCCAACCCACTGTAACGTAGATTGTCCCTGTATCATGATCTGTACTTTCATCAACAATCTCTTACTTAAACATAGATGGGACATAAATAATACAAACTCTTCATATTAGCTAGCAAAATCATTCAGAGAATATTACAAGGAATCCATTCAGCATAAATTTTGTTAACGGATATTCGAACACTGTAAATATCAATGATTGAATAATTATTCAAAACATAGGTCGGTAGCTAAAAGTTATTAACAGGGATCCTGGAGAACGCTCTTGGCCCTAGATGTTCATCAAAGATGCCTTTGAAAATAATAATAATAGTAATAGACTTGAATATTCAGGTAGGTTTTAGTATGTATTGTATTTGAATGTACATGATAACTTTAATGTGTTTTTTTATTGGGAAGAACTATTGAAACTTTATCCATTTCAGCTGTAATATTATAATTGAAATAACAACAAATGTTTAAGAAAAATTATATTACAATTGCTTATTATTTTAAGAATATGCACTACTACCTATTTCAGTATATCATAAAATTACTGCTGAAAATTGCATCTGTTATATGTTTCATTGTTATAATGCAAAATTTAAATCGAATATTATGCGATGTATCATGTTCCAATCACAAATATAAGCTTCAAATGTTAATTTAATGTATCTTCATTCTATTTCACTGCAAATACAAAATTTTAAACGTTATAAGTAGCCACATTATAAGTATTATCATATTTATAACTTTTTTTTTAAATTTAATTAACAAATATTTCATTAACGAGGATAAATTAACTAGAAATAGCATTTTCGTATTTAAATTAACTTTTTTATAAAGGAAATGCTTTATGAAAGCAACAAACTTCATATTCATTCAGAATATATTAAAGCAAATCGAACTTCGCTATTTCTTTTAACTTTTCTATTTAATATCCAATTTTCAAGCTGCATTTGGGAAGAAGAAAGATTAAAGTTCAACGGAGAGAATATTAACAAGCATCTTCTTCTCTTAGACTGAAATTTTTTAAAAAACATGGACATTTATTCCAACGAACCATTCCTTAACGTTTCCTGGCAGATAGGCATCATAGGACATTATGTTAGAAATGTCACATCACCCTGAAACGTGCACATCCAACATAAACCTTGATAGTTACGGCTTTTGTGCACTTGCTGTACATCATTTTAATACCTGAGGAGTTGACCTGGTGAGCAGAGCGATAATGCTGGTCGGAGAATATTAATTTTGAAAGGTGACATTTCTTTTCATCAAAAGTCTCGAGTTTTATGGCCTTCTGCGACAATTTATGTGGAAAGAAAAATACTTTCCGTGTACATAATGTAACAACTTCAGTTTCCTTTCTCCCAGTTTACCGGATGCAAGATTTTTTCCTTTCCCTGCCTCGCTTGGAAATCAGTGAGAAAAGGCTGAAAATGAGCTTACATAAAACAAAATGCATATTTATGTCATGTTGCTGGTTGTGTGTGTTATGCCTAGGTTTTTGCTAGTCATGTAACTTCTTCAATATGCGGAACAGTAGAGGGCTCATTAAGTGTGAAGTGGACCCATTCTACTGCTTTGAGAAAATTGCTCGGAGCATTTTATGGATAAAATTACATGACTTTGTAGAAAACTTCAGTCTTTTTGATTTCTTAAGGACATTTAGATTAAAGAAAAATGAGAGAAGCCAACTTTCTTTGTAACATCTAGGAAGTTATTTAAAAATTATTTTTCTAAGACTCGAGAAGTAAGTGATTGAATTACTTAAAACAAAATAAAAAAAAGTAAACAAGTATAAAAATATATAGTATATTAGCAATAACATTTTTTTAATTTTTCTAATTACGTTTTGCTTTAAAGTATTGCATTATTTTTCTATATTATACTTTAGGGACATTTAAATTTAAGTTTAACGCAAATAAATTAAAGAACAGGTTTAGAATATATCTTGTTATTTTTATGAAACTTAAAATAGAAAAATATGGAATACTGACCAGATTGAACTTGCAATCAAATTGTAAAATAACTAATTTACAGATATATATATCAATTTCTCTTTAGTTTGATAAAACAATATCCTTACTTTTTAAAATTTAACTTAAAAAATTAATATTTTTCGTTGAAATTCGATGGCTTCACTGTTCACTATTTCAAATATTTCCTTAAGTTCAATATGCATCTAGATTAAAGGTACGATTAAGTAAAAAAACATGAAGCTTGAATTGCTTTTCGATCTTAAATCGTTTTTATATATTATGAAAACTTAATACCTGTACATATGCAACATTCATTCTCCTCTATTTTGCCAGTTTGTGGTCACTCATTACATTCATAAGCTAATAAACTGTAATTTTGATTCAGTTTAAAAATTTAGTGTAATCACCATAAATAATATTTATTCATGAAATTTTTTATCATGAATACTACTTGCAATACATCTAGTCCAGTTAAAAAATTTAATATTCTCAAATATTTCTGCGAACTGCATTTGAAATAAATATTCTATTAAATAATGTTTAGTAAGAAAGAAATTTTTAACTTAATATTAGCTTTTAATTTCTCTCAGCATAAAAAAATGAATTATATATTATTAAATGGATTTAATTTTAACTTCATTTTTCTGGAATTTAAAAATGAAGTTAAAATTACACGAATATTGTTGGAAATTATCTTATCATATACAGAATATAGGTGTAATTATATCTTAAGATAAAAAAAATATACATAAAAGGAAGAAATATCTTCTTTAGAAGTTTTAAATATTCTCTCTTTATTTTATTTTCTAACTAATATTTTCTATTACTACGCTGATTCATATTGAATGATTGTAGGAAAAGAAAGTGTTACCTCACTATCCTTAAATTTAATTAAATTACACATAAATATAAATTTAGTAATATAAGGAAATATTTCAAAAAATAATAACTGAAATTAGTATTGAAACAAATATTTAATTAGAGAGAAATTTTAAATACTACTCCCAGAAAACATATAATTTTTTAAATTATAGAAAAAGTATGAAGCAAGCTAAAAATTTATTTTTAAATACCTAATTCATAGGATAAAATAAAAAAAATACACCGCAAAATATTTAAGAAAGAGATTTAATTTATCAGAAATAATACTAAATCATAAATAATGACACGAAATCGAAATTAAATTCTTAAATAAACTCAAACCAAAAAGTAAAAAAAATAAAGAAAACAAAAATTGTAAGTTCTTAATCTGTCTTTAGACAGATTTTCTGGTTAAAGAATGTTTCACAGCTATGTGAATATCCCAAAAGAAATATGTTAAGGCCCAAAAAGGAAATTCATAAATTTATAAAAACAAGATGCAAAATAAAACAATGAAATGAAATATATGTGTGTACAAATAAATGCATTCAATCTGGTGCTAATGATAATATTAAAAGAAAACTCTAAGCAATAGATCAGATGAAAAACGATTTTAAAAACTTATATGAGACGCCACAAGTAGAGACAAATTTCGCATAAGTCTCCTAATTTAATAAAATCAAATTTTAAACGAAAATGTACGCCAATGCCCTCCTTTTTGCAATATATATATATATATATATATATATATATATATATATATATATATATGCACTTTTACACATTTTTAGATATTATTATATTTTACCAACCATTTCATAACCAATCCAAAGCTTGCATCCTTTTAGAATATTTAGAGGGTTGATATTTTATTTTTGCATTTCGAGTTTTTGAAATCAACCTTGAAGTATTTTGTTTTTGTGCCGATTGTCATACTTATATTCTTACCTTTGCAAATCTTCATTCCTTTGATTGTCTTATAAGCAATTTTATATTATTGATTTTAAATTTGCTAACTTTTCCATTTTTACAATAAATTTGATTCATTTATTTTCCTATTATTGAAATTTTCTGTACTTTTGATTTTTTCCAATTCAATCTGCCAAGTCGGAAAAGGTGAAAGATTGTTCGATCAAATTAGTTTAACCTCGCCTATTAAGTCCTCAGCTTGAAATTGCTTCATGACTAGCTGGGTTTTCTTCTTTTATTTATTTCTTATTTAGTTCCAACATTTCTTTTTGTCATTTTAAGTATTTTATAAAAAAAAATATTTTTTTCTATATATATATATATATATATATATATAAATGAGTCATAAATGGTCTTTAGACACATAATCCTTAGATATGTCTCCAGTTCATCCAGAGAGGAAAGGGAGCGTTATTTCATTTTCTGACGACCCTTCACCCCACCCGACTCACATAAATGAGGTTTCTTTCCAAGACTGACAGACACTTCCCCCACTTTGGGGATACACTCCTGACAGACGCATACACAAAAATATCATTGGACGATGAGAAGGAATAAAAAGCAAGAGTTATTCGTGTATAGTGGGAACATCTCCACCGTCTTTCCTAATTCAAAAGTGTATGGCTTTTTGTTAAATGTTGCAACCTTAATTATAATTGCTAAATTTAATAAAATAATATCGGGTCCAAATGTTAGTCTTCTTATTTGTGTAACACTGCTATTCAATTTATATTACTCTTATATTTTGTAGCTTCCTATTTCTCACTAAACAATGCTTGACGTCTTTATAAATTTAAATTGTCATCAAAGCAAAATTCACAGTTCAAAGATAATTATTAATAGTGAGTCTAACTGCTGTATTATTACTATCCATTTCGAAAAAATCATATTTTATTTATTTCTGGCACATAATATGAATATTACAAGATACATAGCGTAATCACATCATATTCTTAAAACACATATATATTACCTTAACATTGACGGTCTACTTAAAGCTCTTTTGTAATTATTTAATTTAATATTATAATTAAATAATATACATATATGAATTTTCTGATACACGAAGCTGATAAGTTATGCATAGTAATGAAACAGTAGTAAGACTATCACTATTTAATTATTATCTTTAAGCTATAAGCCCCAATTAGAAATTATAAAGAGACCTAAAGATCGTATTGTGGGAAAGAGGAAGCTCCGTTCATTATATGAGAGTAAAATAAAATGACTGACAATTTTACTCAAATAAGAAGACTAACATTGAACGCAGCTATAAGATTATTAAATTTTGATATTGTAATTACGAATTATTATGTGTCCTGGGAGTGTTAAAAAGACTTTGAAAATTTATTCTTAATTAAACAAGTTTTCTTTACCTATGAATGCAAAATATCTATGCATGGAAAAAAAATCAATGTATATATATAATAAAATATGTTTCGCATTGAGATATTCTGTGAAAAAATCATGTAATGGTACGACTAATTGTATTAAACTGAAAGTAAATTATCTATGAATTGTAATAAAACTCAGAAAAATAATTCCCGGAGTAAATTACTGATTGTTTCGGTGAGAATGAGTTTGAACTGGAAAGGAAAATTCTTCTTCAAACAACAGCTTTGTGCAGAGTAGCATAAGCATACTGTGATGTATTCATTAGACGACTTTGCTGGAGGAAAGAAATCACATTATAAGTAATGTAACTTGACAATATCTTTCTCTCTTTTTTTAAATACCGACATGCCTCAAACCTAAAAATCCTTTTATGAGTTTGATCTGTGAGTTCAACACCATGAGAAAGACAAGCTCTTTCCCCCTCTTCCTGTCTTACGATACCAACACTATTTTTACGTCGTAATTCAGTTTGTGAAGCGTGTCAGTTTTGGCTCCCTCGTAGAAGCTGTGAATCGTTAATGGCGACAAGTAGGTTCTCTTCTCAAAAACTTTTATAATGATACCTCAGGGAAAGAGTCCAGCTTTCTACAGCTCTCAAAGAAAAACGAATTTAACGACGCATGGCCGTTATACAAATGTTTAATGGCTGCGAACGTAATGCCCGAAAGCGTGCGACGCCTTATTTTTTTCTCGTTCAGGTAACGCGGATTTTTACCGTGCTTTGTGGTCACTGTTTATTATCATGGGGCACATCAAAAAGCAGTCGACGCAAGTGGTAGTTAGAATAACGCTCTGGAAAAGATGGAGAAAAAAATAGGGAGAAAAAAAGATTTAAAAGTGGCTGAATCCCATTTTTTGCTCTTTCCCGAGGCTTTATGGTTTTATTTTTTAGATTTATGTTTTTAATGTAAAAAATTGGCATTATTTAAGCTATCTCTTTAGTTCACAGCTAAGCAGAATTATAGAGTAAAAGTGATACACTCCATTTTTAAGTGGGATTTAAAAATTAAAATTAAAACAACGTTTAAATTAAAGTTTCATTTGAATATTCTAAATTGCATAGGATCCACAAGTATAACTCTATATATGTAATAATACAAATTTCTTATACAGTTCTGATTCGCTGAACCTGTCATACTAAATTAAATTTTTTTTCACAAATTTCCTTTTTTTATGCACTATACTTATTTTTATTTATTTATTTATTTTTTTCTGGTTTTTCAAATTCAAAATACCTATTTGTTTGTGAATTATTACTTCTAGCATATAAATATATACAAAAAATAAATTATTTATTTTTGAAAACAATAACATATTGTAAAATAAAGAAATAATTATACCTGAATTACATTTAAGAAAAATATTGATATTATGATTTTCTCTATATTTCTTACATTCTTTATTAGAAACAAATATACATAAATATCTTGAAATAATTATCAGTTTTTTTTAATATAGCTTGGTTTCCATTTTCACAAAAGAATTTCCTTCGTCATTACTGTCAGAGATATTCAGAAAAAGAGATACTATTTACTTGATAAATTGGTGCTATAAATTATAATTTTAAATATTTACAATTTTCAATTTTAATCATGACGAAAATTATAAATGTTTCTAAAGCAATATTTTATTATTTTTTGCTCAACTGTCATAAATTAATTTTGAACAGTGTTGCCATTTCAAAATAAAACATATTATTAATAAATAAATTTCATTGAACACCGCATGATTCTGTACTTTAAAGACTTTTATTTTTTGCTTTAGGTCTTTGGCATCGAATATTTTTAACATATTGGGGAACATTATGCAAAAAATTGAGATTTGGATAAAAAAAAAATCGAGTTTCTAGACGTAAGGAACTCAAATATTAAAAATATTGCTATGTCTTAAAATTCATTTATTTTGCAATTGTGGATTTATAAACACTTACAATTAAAATAACTTAATTTTGCTAATTCTTACAGAATCGTAGAACTATTTGACATGTGATACTATCGATTGCTGAAAACATCTTTGAAGTTTGATGTGGAAATTATTATCATATCGAATGTTTGAAATATTCGATTAATACTGAAGGAAACTTCTTTAATCTTCCATCCATTCTTTAGAAATTTAAATCGTTGTGTGGAGTTATAAGATACTATTTACACAAAAGTCTCTGAAATATGTACGGTGGTTTGAGACAACCATGAAATGTTGAAGCATTCATATAATACTAGATATTTTGTTTCCAAAATTAATCAGCAATGAGAAATTAAATTTTTCAGAAACTTCCAATATATATCTTCCTCATGACAAATTATTTATGGGAAAAAATGAAATTTAATTAATTGTTAGAATTATTTTAATTATGTGATCTATTAACTCCATTTTCTTAAAGAACAGAGAATAAAAATCTTAGTAATCCAAATGCGATAGTATTATGTGATATTAATTAACATGTCCATTTTTCTAAGGAATGTACAATCAGTTATATTTGAATAAGAAATTTATTTTTAAAACTTACTTTCACAAGCACTTTCAAATATAATAATTCTGAGACTTTATATATATATATATATATATATATATGTGTGTGTGTGTGTGTGTGTGTGTGTGCGTATACATATATATTCAGACAGAGATAGACAGACAGGTAGACAGATATCCGCCTTTTATCATTATGAAATGCGAAGCATTAATTTTATATTACATTGGTGTTCTTGAAGAGAGATTATGATATGAATGTTGCTAGTGATCAGACCCTCCAAATTCCTATTATCCATTTATTAAATCTTTAGCACAGAACACAAGTATTAGTTTCCATGGTAATCATAATAATGTCTTCGTAGTTTAAGAACAATTAGCGGATAGCACGCATCTGTGATTTCGGAGATGTAGAAACGTAATATAAAGAAAATATTCTCAGCCTTTCTTTACAATACATTTAGGTTCTTTTCGAAGGACCTGGTCTTCACACTCTCATTAATAAAAGTAGCAATTCTTGCCGGGAAGAGTTTATGTGTTGAGTAAGTTAAAACAGAGTGTAAAGTAAGTAAAATTGGATGTGAAGAGAAGTGCAAAGAGAAAAACATGAATTAGTAGTGATGAGAAAACTAGTAGAAATATTGGTTCTCGTTGATTGAAATCTTGGTGTGTCCATACCTTTAAAAGAGAAACGCTAAAACAAGTCGAATATCAAGACGTTTTTCTGAAAGTGACAATATTCGCACGTTCTTGGAAATAATTCTTGAGGATCAAATTAGCGTTGAGTATGATATATATATATATATATATATATATATCACCAATTTTGTTTGCCAGTAGATGGATTTACCTTAACAAAATGTTAATTAAAGATACATTTCTATTTTAAACTGCTTATGATTCTCAAAGTTTTATTAAGCACACGGAAAAATGACACATGAACATAAATGTTTTTATCACTATCTTTTTCAAATTTCAATTCAAAATGGTTTGCAAAATTTTCTGATTTCTGATTAAAAATAATTTTCTTATTACAAATATTTACTTGCTTTATGTATGGGCTGATTTTTATTTCTCTTTGCTATGTATTTGTCCCAAACTTTCTACTAATTTTTTTTTAAAATATTGTGCAGTATTTTTAAGTTTTATATATCAATTGCAATAATATTTTCTTCACATTTTGTACAATTTTTTAAAATTGTTCCTTATTTTGATCATGAATTTGAAGTCTCAGCCTTATATCATCTAATGCGGTTTTGAAATATTGGACCATGGAATAATACTCGTAATTCATCAATATTTTTTCAATATACAGCTATATTAAATGCACATCATTGAACATTTTCTTCCTTTACACTGTCAATGAAGTAAATTTGCAAAAATAATAGATTTCATTTTGGTACTGGAACACTTTTATTTTGAATATGGGCATGAATTAGCAATAACTCACAATAGTTGTTGCTCCAAATGATATCATTTTATCATTTGAAAAAACCGATTTTATTTCCAAATATGATCTAGAGTTTAGACTCCCAAGTAGCTAAAGAAACGTAAGTTAAAGGTGTTTCTGGTGGGGCTTCCAGTGGTGACAAATTGACTTGGTTGTTGGAGCAACACATAATAGGAATTCCTTTTAGAAACTTTAAAGCGCAAAATTGATACACGAATTAGTCACTAGCTTAATGATGACATTGTGATACGTCTCTAATCACAGTCTTTATTGTAATTTAATGCCATATTCTTTAGATTGGTTTTCATCTGTGATCGATTCTGCTGTAAGACCTCAGTTTCTCGTCATGTGTCTTGCTATTTGGATGCTGCTCCAGCTCTTGTAGTAAAAACTCGCTTTCGCAAGTTCGAATTCGTGCATCTCTCTCCTCAGATGTCTTAACGGCTCTCGAAAGGGCTCTCATACAGTTAGTTTCTAGGAGTGCCTCTCGCTCTTTAAATCTTTCAGCAACTCTTGATGAATAGACACTGATTCTTGCAGTTTCCTGTAACGCGTCTTACTCTTTAGATACTTCAGAAGCTCTACTGGTTGCTCAGTTGCTCCGTTTATCTGGTTGATCTTCTAATGTTTGAATTGTTTGGCAGCATTTAAAATAATTTCCAATAATTAATGCATGATGATAGATGAAAAGAAGAAGGGAATGTCATTCGCATATAAACAAAATAAAAATCGAAAATATTCTTCTTTCTCAAATGCTTATACATACTAATAGGCACCATCTATTAGTGAGTTGCAACGAAGTGGATAGCTTCCAAGCTATCCACTTCGCAGAGCTTTCTAGCTGCTGCAGAGCTTCCAAGTGGCTAATTATAACATAATGGATAGTATAAAAACTTTCTCCACGAAAAATATTCATATATGCGATATATATATATATATATATAATATATATGCATACATACATAGTTATACACCCCCTATATATAAGTATATATATATAATATATACATACATACATATACACCCCCATATATAAGTATATATATATATATATATATATATATCAGAGACTGAGTGATTATTATTAAAATTGTACTTTAAAAAAGCTGTAGAAATAGAACCAAAAGACATAGTACTAATCATAAGATGCTAATTAAAAGATAGGTCATATTTTTTGGCACTCTTTGTTTAAAGCCCATTCCATTCACAAGGTGGTGTCACAGTCAATTCTTCCTAAGCAAAAATCCGAAAAAAAGCCAAAAAATGATGAAACCATCAAGAAAAGGAAGTAGGGAATTAGTTGTTACGTCTTGCTTGAGAAATGTATAGTATGCTGTCTACCGTTTTCTGCCACAAGTTGAAAGTGCAAAACAGTATGTTTCACAACAGATCATAGTATATCATTAGTAATGTTGTGAACTTGCTGCATAACATGCGTTTTTAATTTTGTTGAATTCTCAATTCGAGCCCCAGACACAACATGGTTTATGTAACCTCACAGTTAGAAGTAACAAGGCTTAGGTCAAGTGATCAGGGCAGGCTGGTTGTTGTAAGATTGTGATTGAAAATGCTGTCATTTCGAAAATGCATGTTGAGCACTTGTTTCACAGGATATGAAATGGGAGGAGAAGCCCCACTTAACATAAAAGTTGTGGTACTTATATATCCGCCGTGTTACAGTGTTAGAATATGATGGTAAACGTAATTTTAAATAACTACCATTATTAAAGGAGTTCAGTTATTGGAATGAATTGTCAAAATTTGAAAAAAAACGTATGGAACTTTTTTTAGAATTTTAACTAACAATAATATAAAATTGTTATTATTAAATTATTCGAAATATACCTTTTTCAACTTTTGTAGTAAAAATCGCTTGGATATATTCCTGAACTATGAAATATAATTGGTGTTTTAAATTAATTTTTGATACTCATGAAATTCACTTTGAGAGCTGCATTATTTATAATACGATTGATAAGCCCATGTTTTAATGAACATTAATGATTTTGAATCACTGGAATTTACGAATTTTAAATATCAGTCATGAATGTAATATTCTCATTAATTAAATTATCATTTCTTATAAAGTCATCGGCAATTATGTATTAAAACATTATTATTCGGATTTGTATTCAGTACAATTTGTATAAATTTGTGATTTTCATTCCAATTTAATATTTTCTTTCAATGATATATAACAAATTTTAGTATTATATGTATTTACATCAATGATGACAATGCATTTTATTTGTCTTATAGTCAAACATTCGTCCGTCGATTTACATGCTCAACCTCCTTATGTTTTTTTTTTTATTTCACAAAAATAAAGGCTGAATGTTTCATTATCATTATTTTTTTACATAAAAAATTATTATACAAATTTTTTTAATCTAAAACTTAAGAAAAAAACAGACAATTTTCCAACAATAAATGCAGTTTCATCTGCTCCACTTTAGTGGATTATTTAACTGAATAAGTTATTTCTTTTGTACATGGTTTGTATGAGTTTATTTTGTATTCTTTTCAAGTACCCTATGCATTGCAGCAGTGACCTTTTTTATGTAGTAGAAGATATAATTGTTTTATTTAAGTAGAACTTATTAGTTTTGTTTACTACTCTCCAGTTGTATACTTCGTGTACTTCATTTATTGTATATTATGAGTCATTTTGATACCGAAATAGCAATCATGTTAAAGTTACCATTTATGTATGGTGATTGATTAAGAGGACAACTATTGCAGATGCTGATGCAGCCAAATGATTATGATCACAAACTTAAGGAGGTTTTATTTTCTTTCAGTGGTGGGTTAAAGTCCTAATGCCACTTAATCTCTACCGTGTAGTGGAGATAATAGTGTTAAATCTGTTGCGGCTCCATAATGTTGCCGGTGTGTGTAAGTTTGGTGAGTTGGATCCATCACGATCTTGACCGGGTGGACATGGTGTTGAGTCGTGAGTTCGCTGCCAGTGTTGTTTCGATCGAGTCGTGTGTTAAAGATTTGATGTTAATATAGATTATATTATGATGATTAATGATGCACAGTAAATCTGTCGAAGCTCCGTGTACTCACATTGACGTAGTTTGGAAGTTTGGAGAGTGGTTTACTAATTCAAAAGTCTTACTTGTGTCTTTACCGAGTTTCAAAATAACGAGATCCTCCGTCAAAATCATTCATAGTGCTTATGAGCATTTTGCTATCAAACAACCACCCAATCAGTGAATGGCAACTATTGTATTCAATTATAGTCAACTATGATAAAATATTTATAATATCTCTAACCTTAAATAAAATACTTTCTGTAACATATAATAGGGACTTTCCATGTAAAAAATGTAATCGTTTGTGATAGATTTTATTTCGAGTAATTGATTGATCTGTATTTCATCAGCAATGAAGGTATTTAAAAAAGAAAAGAATATTTACTTTTGATTTTATTCTTTTCAATTATTATATATTCCTTTAAGAATTAAGTAAATGATTATTTGGAGATAAAATATTAGATGATTAATGAAATTTCTTTTTATTATAAAGCTAATGAAAAAGTGATTCTTGGAAGAATATTATTATAATTATATTTATATGTTGAAGCCTATTTTTGTCATTTTTTTTAAAAAATTTGATTTTAGTTTCCAAATATGTTAGTTATTCAAATCACTTGTTCAGTAAGTAGTATAGCTAGTTTGAAATTAACTGAAACATTTTTATCAAAAACAAAAATTCTACAAGAGAAATAATACTTTATAAAATAATTAAAGAGTTAGTAAATTAATTACATTGTTATGCATGACTTTCTTAACTAAACATTTTAATTGAAAAGTGGCTTCCTTTTAGGGGAATTATTTTATCTATTTAATAAACATTGTAAAGTTGCTCTGCTGTCAAAAGTTTCGATTAAGATCAGAGGGAAATTAAGAGTGATAATCACGTATGATAGTGGATATATTTACATGATAATAATTATGAAAACTCTTTCATTTAAAAAGAATTTAAACAAATTAAAATTGATTTAAGTTGAGGGGAATCTTTGATTGATATCACTTTATTTTAAAAAAATTGTTTTTTAATATCCAGATAAATTCTAATCATTTCCCGTTCAGTTAACTTAAAATACTGGTAAGTAAGAGTATGTGAAATATTTTCCTTATAAATAAAAGACAAAAACATTTCAATAACTCAAGGAAATATTTTAAAAACTAAAAAGAATGTACTAGATTTCAAAAAGGAAGGAATAAAATATAATATTCTAAAATTCAAAATCGTAGTTTTGTCAAATATGAGACAGGTGATTAATGGTGAGTATAACGGGCAATTTATTTAAGCACAACTTGACATACTTTTTGAAATATGAGCATTAGAGCGAATTAAATACAGTAAAAGTGGCACTAAATGTCATACATATCTCTTATGTTCATCTAATAAAAATTTTGAATTCGAAAACCACTTTTAAGCAATACTTCCAAATATTATCTTTGTTAATATAAAAGCTATCAAAGTATAATTTTAAGAATGTGTCGTCAAAATTATTATGCCACATAACAATTTACGTAAAGTTATAGTTAGAATATATCATTGAAACTTAAAAGAAATCTAAAGTTGCCCTATAAAATTTTTGATTTAACGAATAAAATTCCTTCAAAAATTTGAATGTCAAGGTAGACTAAAATAAATGAATTGAACTTGAACATATATATATAAATATTCAAGAATTAGAAAACAGAAAGTTTTTCTTACCTAAAAATAACAATGAGAATCTAATTGAATATAAACAGGATAAAAGAATCAAAAGGTCAACCACAAAATGCAAAACAAAATCGATCAAAATTTGTAACCCATTGGGGGAAAAATCCGAAAGAAAAAAAGAAAATGAACTTAAACATATATAAATTCTGAATATAGCTTTTGATATATTTTCAGATTAAAACTTATTTTAGAGGACAAAAATTCACTTGCAGCATAGTCTTACAGAACAAATATAACCATCATATAACTATTTCAAAATTATGGTACTGAATGAAGGAAAACAAAAATATATAAGCAATAAGAAAGATCCTCACATGTAACAAAGTATGAATGGAAAAGAAAAGTCCATACTACAACAGTAATATTAAAAATGTTTCAAAACGTATATTGACAATTTCCTTATAATAAGATATGTTGACAAAAACCCGCAAAGATTAAACTCTATTAAATCAAACAAAATTTACCAGTTATTATAGAATAACAATATAGTAGCAAAAAACGAAAATTTAAATTCTAAAATTAGCAATAAAATTGAAAGAAAAAAAAGAAAGAACTAAATTAACAAAATATTTATAAAATAAAAAAATAATTTAAAAATAATTAAATTAAACTTTATACAACTACAAAAAATTTTAACTTTTACCTACTTATATTTCACCTCCAAAGAAACTGAAAAAGGCATTGTCATCTATCAGAAAAAAAAAGGATACTAAATTACCAAAATATTGTGGTTTAAAAGTCTTCAAAATTGTAAAAGAAAAAAAAATAAAACAAATAAAATGAAGAAAGGTACTTAAAAAAGTAATAATAAATTATTTTTAACAGAGAAAGAAAAACTATAAATTATGATTATTGTATTTTAAATTTCTATTAAATAATTAATAGGAAAATTAGCATCCAAACAAAATTTCAAACTGTTTCATATAATTGTTAATGTCCTGTGTTTCTGAAGCCCTTCTAATTTTCCTTAAGATTTTTTTACCGTTTAAATTTCTGAAAATATTAATACTGAAGGAGCACTCAAATAGAGGAACTTTATGTATTTTGAATGCAAACATGTGTCTGTTTTCGCATGCACATTATTCAAAATTTTATTGTTTTCAATTTTTAAGCTGATATCTGGTATTCAATTTCACTTACATTTATATTATCTCACAAATTAAAAAAAAATTATAATTATTCAGGAAAATATATATTTACATGGATGTATGTAATTATGTATATATGCATGTATGAGTGATTAAATGTTTATATGTATATAACGACAATAGTAATTCTATATTATCAAGAATTAATTGAAAAAAAAACCCATCTAAAATAAGTATAGAAAAAAAGATTTAAAATAAAAGAATTTTTTTGAAAAAAAATTACAATGAATATTTAAAAATAATATCTCAGAATGCAGAAATTGTAAAAAAAATGAACTAATAATGTTTTTAATAGCATGAAATTAAAAAAAAAGGAAATAAATAAACAATAAAATAATAATAAGAAATTCATGAAAATATCGGAAAGGAAACTAATCTTGTATAAAATGGCAAAAAGTAAAATTCCATGTCATAATCAAATACAAACCAAGTCATGAAAAACAAAAACAAAACAAAACAAAAAAAAAACATGGAAAAAGAAAGATCATATAGAAAATAAAATTTAACAATTACAATTTCTGAATCTGACATTTTATATATTACCTCGTTAACAATTGCTCCAAAGGACATAACAAAACCAACCAAAAATTGTTAGAAAACAATATTTAAACTTCCTAAAATAATAAATGAGCAAAATGCAAATAGAACAAATATTTAAAAAAGAAATGAAATAAATATTTCTACAGAAAAAAGGCATACTAAATCTGAACAGAATGAAAATAGAAAAAGAACAATATAATTAATTAATACACCAGATTTTTTTTAAAAAAAGTGCATAAGTTTACATGAGAAGCAATGCAAAGCAACAATCATCCTCCTCCTCTTACAAATCAAAACATTTCCGGCCCAGACATCAACAGGAAATATATTAAAATCTGCTATAATAAGAACGAATTCTAACGCAAGTGAAGGTAAAGAAATTAAAACAAAACTTAATTCAAAATAGCGAAAAAAGGAAAAATACAAAATTGATATTTAAAAACTGAAAACAAAAATCTGAGCTTTATAATTATTATGTTTTAAATAACTTATAGAATTCAAAGAGAATTCCGCTATCTGACAAATGTTTTTAAATTGAGGTTAATTTATGTAATCATTCTGTATATATTTGACAAGTCAATTATTATACAAAATATGATTACAAAGTATGTTCCAAAAATGTTTAGGCATTTATATATATCTTTTTATGTGAGTATGTGTGTATATGTGTGTAATTAAACACCAATACTTTTATCAAAAAGAGGTTAAGAAATAATCTCAATACATAAAAAGTAATATATATATATATATATATATATATTAAGTAATCACTATACCGTTTAAGAAATCATTATATGACAATCCTTATAAATATGCCTCTAAAGCATAGTAAACAAAGAAACAAGAATAAAAATAAAATGCTAATTTAACTATTAAAGAAAAGCATAATATACTACAGAAATTTCCAAACTAAAGTAAATTGAACGAAAATTAAACTGACAAGAATAAAAATTATTATAAAAGAAGAAATTGAAAATTAGAAAAATTGAAAAATCAACTATTAAAAAAGCAAAATAATGGAGTAATATATATTCAATGTTGCAACATGTTTTTTAGACAGAGTTATTAACTAGCCTGTCCCCATGAACTAAATATATTAATAAAACAATTATAAAAAATAATTATACATTTGAACAGATTTCGGATACAAATTCATTTTACAAATCTTTAAGAAGACAACCAATTAAACCTAGATAAATCGAAAATTTTAAAGCGTAATATAAGTATAAAAATCAAAAGTATTTTTAATTAGATAAAATATACATAATTATAAAATAAACTTATATAATCATAGCGCTAACTGAAAAAAAATTATCAAACATGGTAGGTAAACTACCTGCTATAAACATGAATAGAAAAAGGAAAATATAGCATTACCATCGGCCAATTAATTTTAAAACTAAATAAGTCCTGAAGATAAATAAAAATATTGTGAACAAAAGGACTCCAAAAAGTTTCCAAACTTTTTTTTTAAAAAAAATAACTTGACAATAAAAAAATGTATTATAATTAACAAAAAATAATCTAAACTGTAGTTTAAAAAATAATTTATTTTATAATTTTTATATTTTAAATTTCTCATTAAAAATCATATATATAAGGTGCTTTGAAACTTATAAACAAAAAATTAAAAGGTGATAGAAAACACCTAAGCAAGCAATTTTAATATTTATGTTTATATGTATATATATATATATATATATATATATATATATATATATATATATATAATATTTTCTTCTTTATCCTCTTTCTTATTGTTTCAGTATTCTTTCTGAAATTTCACATCCTTCTTATTTTTTGCTGCATAATATTTCTTTCTTTTTTGTTCTAGGTTTTTGCATTTATAAATTGTCGTTTTTCGTATAATTTTGTATGAACAAAAACTATTTTTAACTTTTCTTAGTAAATAAAAAAAAAAATGTTTTAATTCTTGCTTCATATTAAACGTTTGGCTCTTTTTTTCTATGAGTTCATAAAACAAAGGTACAAATTTGCGCCTTTTCAAGAATTCTAATAATGTTATTCTGAGTAGGGCAATGATTTCTTACGCTGCATCATTACGGGTTATGCGACTTGGATTCATAAGTTTATCACAAAAACAAAGGAAGGGTCGATGGAATGGAGACTCACATCATCCCGTATGAGAAAAAGTAATCCAAAGTTTATCCATCAGTAGGTAAAATATGGGGCTTTTGTTTTCCAATTGCGAAGGAGATATCTACACCGTGTTCACCCATAAGACCAAAACCATTAATGTTGAGTCATATTGCCTAGCACGAAGAAGTTTGAGCAAAGCAATAAGAAATAGGACGCTTGAAAAGTTATATAAAGTTCTTGTGCTCTTGCAATGGGAGAAATCGCAAGTAAAGTACAAAACAGGGTTTGCATCACAGTTTCAGATGTAAGGTCTATGAACTTTCACCGTACATTCCCGATTTAGCACCTTGCGACTTCCACGTGTTCGAGAAGTTCAAGGTACATTTGAGTGGAAGAAAAATTTCGAATGATGATCAAGTTCAGACAGCTATTCTAATTTAGGTCCAGGACCAAAGAGATATTCGAAAGAGATATATCTTCTGGGCATCGAACTATTACATTACTGCAACGTTCTAACACATGTTTGCAACGTCTGAGAGAATATTTATAAAATGGTGTGCTGTATGTGTGTCATATTACATTGTAGCTCACTTCTCAATAAAATGTTTTTTGACCTATATTGTTAAAGTGTAACTAATTCTTGAAATGTCCCTGATATATATATATATACATAAATTTTGAATTACATGAAGATTAAATAAACAGGGATTTTTTCATTTATCTCGAGGTAATAAATGTAGATTATTGTATTATTTTAGAAATATGAGAACTCATTGTATATATAAGAAAATATGTATTATAAGCTTAAATAAAAAGAAAGAATAAATTAAAGTGTGTAATCTTTGTAGGTGATAACAAATTATTTTGACATTAATAATGCAGTATATTATTCAGAATGATTTCAAGTGTGTGGTTTAATAGTTTAAATTGAATGAATGTATTATGTTATGAATTTTATTTTAATGAAAAAAAATTTCAAATTATGAAACTATAATGTTAATAGTATTGAATTAATTTTTATAAATCAAAATTGTTAATGTTTTTATTATAAATCTTTAGTTGGATGAAACTGTATTTTAAATTTCTTTTGCTATGAATAGAATGTATTCTTAAAAATTATTGAAACCTATATTTCGATTTTAAATGTGAATTAGAGTAATATACATGTTTAGTTAAATTTTAATACATGTTTTGTAAACATAAGCCATGTATAAAGAAATCGCAATGGTTAGTATTAGGAAGATGCAATAATGCTATAATAATGTGTCTGTGCGTTTTTTCAGATATTGAGAATAATTTATTTTGTATTTAAAGATCTTTCTTTATTTTTTTTTAAAAATAGGGGGTAAATATTTAATAGTTAAATCTTTTAAAACAATAAGTTATTGGAACGCATCTCATCATTATTTTATCTTATAAAATCTCATTTTCGTGAATTTTCTTTCTTTTTTTACTTTCAACAAAAATATAAATTTGAAGCAAAAATTATCAGCAGTCTTACATACATTTCCAGTTGAAATTCTTGAGTCAATTGCGCTGAATATTGTTCTTTAAATATTTTTACTACTTACAGTAGATACTTGAATTGATTGCATTAAAGACTATTACTAAAGACATAAAAATCAAGCAACACTCTTTTTCTTCTGTGAGTAGTGCGCAGAGTTGAACTCCCTAGTAGCTGAGCCTAATTTCGGGGCTTTTTCTTTTTACTATCGAGTTCTTCAAACACAACCACGGATAATTTTGTTCTTGATCCTCGCAAGTAGACCCTGGTGTGCTCTCTTAGGTCGGAATGGAGAAAATTCTGTAGACCTTAATTTCCTTGGCCGATACCCTTGAGGAATCACACTGGACTAAAGGAACTTTCAGCCCCATCTGCGACCGTTAAAATAAAGATTAGTTGGTATTTCTTCCCGTTTCTTCAATTGAAGGATACTAGTGAAATCAAACACGAAGTTTATAGAGTCCATTACCGCAACAACACCTTACAGTACGTAAAGGCAAGCACAGTGTACAGATTTCTTACGAAATTGTTTCAATTTCCTATTGCTATGCGATCCTTTGCATAAAGTTTCATAACTAGTTTCATTTTCTATAATGTTATTATACTTTTGTTATTTCTCAAAATATCGAAAGTAAAGTAAGATTATGGAAAAATAATGAAGCATTATAACAAAAACAAAGTAACATTATCGATTCCGACTCGAAAGCAATTTTTCTATTGCTGTGAATTGCATTAAGAGTCTATTTCTTCCTGAAATAAATTAATTTCTCGTTTAAAATATAAATTTCACCTTCTTTTAAAACATGTTTTAAGAAAAGTTTTGATTTATTAGTATTAGTAAAGTTTGAAAGTAATAATTTGATTTATCTTCAGTGTTCAATAATATAATTGATCGTTAGTCATCCAGTAATACTCTTATTTCAAAACAAATTTTGTAAATTCCAACGTTCTCTTTGGAACAAAAATTTAACTTTTAGATGAATGAAACATTTACGTATTTGCTTTTTATTTAATTATATAAGTAATCACTTAGCTAAACATAACGTATGACACCTTTTAAAAATTTTTACTCGCTTTGAATATTAGAGTAAGTAAGATATTGAATGTTCTTAGTTATCTAACTTGAATCTATGATTCTGTTATTAAGAAGCATTGCAAGTATTTTTCGGAAACAATTTGTGAAAAGGAAAGTGTTTCTGCAAAATGTCTCGATGTTATTCAGAAGACTATAAGATTCTTCTCTTAGTCCTTAATTATGTCCCTCTAACTTTCATAAAAGGTGACTTGACGTCTCAAATAATTAATCACTGGTCTTTATGAGACTTCAAATTAAATTGAATACTTTATGAAAAGTTAAAACCACAAAAGAGATTTTTTTTTTTTTTTTGTAATTTAAAATTTTGAACGATAAATTTAGTCATTGATTGCAACTATTTTATATTATCAACTAGATAACGGGATAATACTTGATAAAACATTTTAAGACTTCATTTAGTTAATAAGTATTATTTCTGCAGAATGTTAGGAATTAAATTTACATAACGGATTACGTGATAATTTTTGCAACAAAATTATATTGAGAGAATAAGTATGTTGAATTTTTTCACAAAAATGACAGCAAATTGCCTCTTTTAGGAGTTATGTAGTTTTCTTTAAAACAAGAAAACATGATTTGTCAGGTCTCCTTTATGAAATCTTAAGCAATATTTAAATATGTTTTTAAATGGTTAAGTTTATAATTAAATCTGAAACTAAGTCTATTATTTTCAAATGTAAATGACACTTTATTGATATCTAGATATATTTTAAAAGTGATCTTTAAAATAAAAAAAAATTCTGATTATTTGGAGAATTAATGCTAATTATGACTTCTAAGAATATTCGCATTCTTAAGATATTAGTAGGAGAGAGAACAGGGAGATATCACTATTATTGCTTAATTTTTATAATTCTTCTCTTCAGTAAATTTTCCTTTACATTTTTGCTACAGTGAATATTTATACAGTAAATTAGAGTGTATATTAACAAGGAATATGTTTCATTGGATATATATATATATATATATTAAAACATACCAACATTATTACTTAGAAATTGGATGCAGAAGCATTTGACTATTTTTTCACAATTTGGCTTGCTTCTTTTTGTGCTTAACGCAAGAAACAGTTCATATAATTTGTTATTGTATATTAGTTCAGAAATTTCTTTCTTTCTGCTATGCATTTAATAATTCCACCAATTCCTTAATACATTTCAAAATAATTGCTTGAAGTCTTCTAAAGGTAAAGTATTTTTTAGATATTTCCTTATGATACAATTGATAATTTTATCGAATTCCGGACATTTTTTTTTACTTTTCATTTCTTCTTGATCATTAAAATCTGATAATTATAATACCAATTAAATGCATAATCGAATGCATGCAACTATTTTTATTTATTTAAAAAGTGTTTCTAATAAAATAAATATAGCTAATAATTAAACTCAGTCATTACTATATTCGAATGTATGAAAAGTTACTTGTACAGTAAATGCTTTTACCCCATGAACATTATCAAACAGAATTAAAAGCTCTTAATGTGTTGTTGGGGAGTGACAAAAACTGTATGATTTAATTTTCGTTTACACTTCAACAATGTTCATCCTTAGCTTACATCGCCAAACTGATTTCTTTTTGGCGTCATAAGTACTATTTGATTCTGACCCGCAGTTTCTTGGCGATTGCTATCGAAACACTTTCTTTTCTTTTCAGTATTTCTTTTTAGCTGTACTGACTCTACCCTCCCGCAACATGTCGTTTTTCCTCCGACTTTTTCCTTCCGTAGTAGCTTCGAAGAAAAGCAACGTTTTATGCTTTTGTTGCTCCGTTCTTTGCTTGTGAAATTTTTTTCCCTCTCCCCCCTTTTCTAGCAACTAAAGTTTCGGATACAAAAGGGGTGAACAATAGGAACAGTGTGGGGGCGGGTTGCTTGGAAGTCGATGGGCCGGGCCATCTGCAAAAAAATTGATTAATCTTCTTGAGTCCCACGAATTCACAAAATCATTCTCTTTCCTATTCCATTCCAGTTGAAGAAAAAAAGAAAATTTGTATTTAATTTTGTCTAAATAATTGTAACTATATCTTAATATATTCTTAACGCTAAATAGAGTTCTTTAAATTTACATAGCATAAAAATCAAACATTGATAATATTGAATAACGAAATTTCAGAAATACTTTCAACATTTTTTTTTTCGAATGCTAGTCAATGATATTATTTACGGTAGTTCTTCTATTGAAATTACTAACAGTTTTTGCTGGAAAAATATTATGCATTGTTTTGATAATTTTTCATGTTTGAAAATTATTGATTTATTTGGATTTATTCCTCTAACAATACTCCTGACAGCTTTATTATCGCTATCACTTTTTAGTTTAGCAATAAATTGATGGTTCAAAGAATAAACTAATTACAAATTTAAAGTAAATAAAGATGAAAATAATTTTTATTGATCAAATGAATTATCTGAGGCAATATTATTAACAGCTAGTATTATAAAATGCCGTAATAAATCACTTTAATTCTTCTAAGAAAAATTATTTAATCAATTACAGTTTGAATTGCTTGTAATTCTATATTAATTTTAGTAATTAAATTATTACATATTTCAATACTACTGATGTTTTTAATTATCAATATTATCGGTATTTAATTTACTATTAATACTAATAATATTTTTGTTACCAATAGCAATGATCATATCAATACTATCGAGATTATTAAATCATACAATATAATTAGTTTTTTACTATCGATAGTCAAGACAAGCTGCGGTATAAGTATTTACTTCTGATAAATTGCCTAAATTCAGTAATAATTTCGCTATTCGATCAAGAGTTTTGGCATATTGAGAAGGATCAGGAACTTTCAGGAGCAAACAAATTATAAGAAGTCTTAATAGAACTGAATGTATTTATATGAGATATAGTTTGATGATTTAAGGTATCTACTTTTTGCTAAAGCCTACAGTTATTTCAAAGTAAAAAATGAAACCAAATTTAAAAAGGATTTATAAAAACTATATTTTCAAAAGGATTGATTGAATCGTTTGATTAACATCACACAGGGCTATTGGAGCTAGACCTCTTAATTTTGAATTTCTGTCTAGTGATGAGGGTGACACTTGAGCTGGTACTTCTTTCTCCTAATTTCCACACTTCACCAACGATAGGACTTTGAGCATGGACAGATTTAACATGCATCAGTATCGTCAAAAAGACGTGTTTTCAGTGGCATCAAGGCTCGAACCACTGGACTATCATGGTCACCAATTCATTATCGTGGTCATTAGCTGTTACAAAACTATTTATGTATGAATTAGTTAATTATTGATAAGTTTGCATTTTATTTAAGTCGGTGCTATGCTCAACAAAAATTGATATTTACTCATCTAGGAAATGCAATTAATCTTAAATTGTACTTATTTGTAACTTTTTCGGGAAATGAAAGTAGAATAGCCTGAAAGAGTATAATATTTAAAACATAATAAAACCTCTTAAAATATAAAAAATAGAGAAAACATCACAGAGAAAAATTCATTTTAAAAACTTATAGGAAGGTACGACAAATCCAGATTTGAATATTAATATAGCAGTGTTGGTTCGAAAATGACATGTGTATGTGGCAATGTACCCAGAAAAGATTGAAAGAAAATGACACCACATATGCGAGTTTAAGTAAATTTTTCAATGAACATCAACAAAAGCAATATGACTAACTACAAACAGAGAAAGGAAGTGTTCAAAATATCGTTCTCTGACTGTAATCTAGAGTTGACATTCTGCACATTGAGGATAGGACA
Organism: Nephila pilipes; assembly: GCA_019974015.1. Lineage (NCBI taxonomy): Eukaryota > Metazoa > Arthropoda > Arachnida > Araneae > Nephilidae > Nephila > Nephila pilipes. Next base: position 500,297 of record BMAW01039440.1, on the reverse strand, counting down.
TTCACGTAGATTCCGGAAATGTCTCGGATATCTCTTACAGATACTGCAATGCGTTTAACTACATCTTCAGTGTTGTCATCATAGATATCTTACACAAGTGATTTGCTATGTTCCCGAAAGAACTAGTCAAGGTAGGATAGGTCTGGTGATCAAAGAGGCCAATATACCAGAGAACTACGGCCAATCCTCTGTTAATCAGTTTTGGCGTCTAATTAGTTACGAATGTGTCAGCTGTAATAAGCAGATGTCCAAAGTAATTTGTGGCTGTGAGTAAACCTCTTCTATTATCGTTGTATGTACAACTGTATAACTCAAACTATGCACGCAGTAGTTACCCGATGCCAAATGCATATTCACTAGCTCATAATTCGTATAACTAACAGTCTTACTATCACTGCGTCAGTGCCTGAAGTAAGATGTCTCTGCAGGAACACTTGGTAATCCCACGTAGGAGCAATAAAATCAACCACATCTGGAAAGTATTTTCGGTTAAGATTACTTTGTGATTCTGAATCGTTTAGGTATGTCTTACCCTCCAAGAAGTTTGTATCCCTAATAATCAGACACCATGCATGTCTACCTGTATAATAAAATATAAATACAGGTTTAATAATCATCGCATAAGAACAATCATTTTAATATAAAATTCCAATTCATACAACAGCAAACAATTCAGTCGTCTGAGAAGTTCGAGACGATTTTCCGTAATCGGCGTAAAAACACATCTAGGTTTATGAAAAATTTCAAAATTAATGACATTCGTACATATTCTAAAAGATGGTACTTTCAGGATGTTTAATAACATTTTTGGTTACCATACGTTATTGCTAATTTTAAATGCTTTGAATATGGAAGCAAAGTGCATTATAGGTATTTAATGCTTTTATTTTAACCGAAATGCAAGAAAGATACAAAACCATTTAACAAAACATGCGCTGTTTATATAGAAAAGGGCTTTAGCTGAAAGATCTGTTCAGAAATGTTTTGTAAGATTTAAAGCTGGGGATTTCAACTTTGAAAATCAAGAACAACTAAGTAGTGTCTCCTCCACCGATCAAAATCTGGTTCAAACATTGATAGCGAATAACCCCCGATGTACGCCAAGTAAATTAGCAGAAATGTTTAAAACATAAAACTCCACCATCTACGAGCATTTCTTGAAGCTTATCTACATAAACCGTACTGATGTGTAGGATCGAAATGAGAATGAAAATGGCATCACGAAATCAGACCATTATGTGTTCTTATGTGTCTTTCCCAACACGGCATGCGTAGAAAAGCTCTTTTGACAAGTTTTATCCCAGCCTCTACATTTACCATACCTCATGCTATCAAATTAAAATCCATTTCATTCCTTACAAAATTTTTAAAGGATAAACTTCAACTGTTTTGTTGAAAAATCATGCTGAAATGGGTTTCACCGAAAAACATGCGAAGTTCTTGAATGACGGAATTTTCAAATATCCTGAAAGATGAAAAGTAGTTAAGGAACAGATTGTCATCTACATAATTTATAAATTTACATCAAAAATGAAAAGTTCAGCTTTGAATTTCCCTTCAAAATCAGCATGCACTTCCCAGGCAATTAAATATTATTTGTTGCAAAAACACTGTTTTGAACTCTAGATATTTAGAAGGAATTAATAACATTATTTTAGTTAAGAGTATAATTCTGAAAAGAAAATGTCACTTTTAGTATGCCCTCTTTTCTTTTAAGTATTGATATATATATATATGTGTGTGTGTGTGTGTGTGTGTGTTATGAAATATTTCGCTGTTATTATTCATTCATGAAATTATGAAAATTTACGAGATAATACTTTTTTTTACTAAAAAACTTTAATTGAAGAAAAAAATCATGAGGAACATGTTTGTTTTGTATTATCCATATTGCCGATGTGTGAATTTACATTTTTCTATCGAAATCCAAATATTTATATTTTCACAACCAAGCAAGATTTATAAATGAAAATTTATTTAAAATCTGCCGTTAAAAATTGAGAACGAGCCGCATAATCACAAACAAACTATGTTAATTTAACTAGTTAATAGTATGTAATTTACGAAAAAACTTTTGAGCAAATATATTTGTAACGTGAATCATGTAAATGCGACATATTTTATTAAAAATTAAATATTCAAAGTGGGACACATTTCTTAAAAATTTAGAAGCTTATTAGGAATATTTTGAAACGTTAAAAGGAAAATATTTAACTCAAGAATCATATGCATGATTTCATCCTTTTCTTGAAATTAATAAATATCCTTCCATGTCATTATATAAACAAGTGATTGTATATTTTAGAATTCAAAAACCTTCGAGTGAAGCAAATCAAATAGTATTCCAATCATACTATTTATTTTAGTGTTTTAGGTAGTTGGAAATTATTAATTTTTGTTTTGTTATTTTTTAATCATTATGAGAAATAACTGGAGTAGGATTGGCTTTAAGCAGAGTAAAGAGTTATCATTTTGTGAGAGGAGAATGTATTTTCCGAAGTTTCATGTAAACAGGGATTTTGATATCACTTTGATTTATAAAGTTAAATGTGAACTGTGCAAAACATAAACTAGCTCAAATGGAATTATAGATTTTATTTAGGTAGAAAATATATATTTTGACTAAATATTGAATAACTTCGATTAAACACATTTGTTCTATTTGGCAATGAAACTATTCTCACCAAATTGCGAGCTTAACGTTTGTCATGTTGAGCTTAACAGCCACACATATTAAGTTGGTAAAAAAAAAAACAATGGTGTCCAGGCGTATACACCATAGACTTCAAATACTTTTATCACACCTTTTATCCAAAAGCCTGAGGGTGAAAATGTCTTTCCCTAGACGTAGAAGCTCTTACATGCTCTTACTGAGGACAAAGCTCTCCTCCCAAATTCTTCGTGATCTAAACGCAAAAGCTCTCATACGCTCCTGTTGTAAATGAAACTGACTTCAAAACATCTGCTTCCCTAAGCTTCAAAGGAAAGAATACTTAACTATGAAAATCCATGATTACTAATATAAACATGCTATAACTCACTCTAAGCCTTAGACAATAGTTACATTTATTTTACATCTATTTTGGACTTTACTTTCTTAATTACTTTTTCTTGAGTTTTGCCATGTAATACTAGGTAAGGGATTTTGGTGTTTTACGTTTTGTTATGAATTTTTAAATTACTCGTTTTATTTTAAATTATTAAAATGGTTAATTACTATTCCTGAATATTGTTAATTTTTTTCCAATTATAGACTTTTTTACAGTATAATTATTGGAATTATTAAATTTTAAACAATATATTTCTAATTGTGATACTTTATTTTCAGTTTTGAGTAAACAATATTATTTCTCAAATTTTGTAAAAATTGTAGCTTTTACTAGGTTAATAATTGTTTAAATTTGATTTCTTATTTAAAATATAATTTGTAACTTTTCTATGAATTTAAATATATATTGATAAAAGTATCTATTGAACATTAATACTGTCAACAACATCATCATCAATACTGTCAAGTATCACCAACAATATCATCAGACAATACTAATAATATCATCAGTCATCATCATCATCATCATCAACAATGTCATCATCATCACAATTATAACCATTCATCTTTATATCCATCTATCTATATATGTATGTATATATGTATATGTGTGTATATATGAAGTATATGTATGTACATATATACATGTAGTTATATGTATATAAAGAGCAAGTGTATATAAAAGTATATATATATATATATATATATATATATATATATATATATATATATATATATATATATATATATATATATATAGGGTGATAGAGAGTGAAAAAGTTAAAGATTTTTAAAAATTAGTATTTCTTAGCAATTGTGATAAACGCCAAAAATATATGGAACTCAAATTATTTTTTCTCCTTTAATAAAAATGAAATATGGCATTTTGTTATTGCATTCCAGATTATTATCTATATAAAAAATACAGCATTTGTTCATATGCAACATAGGAATGATTTATCCAAACTTAATTATGATTTTGTTCTATGTATAAGAAAAAAGAAATATTGTACTTATATACATATATATATATAAACTTCATTTTTACACTGAATTAATTGTCGAGTTTTAATTAGTTCATATATTTCATTCGTTAACTGATTGAAACATATAAATGCATTAAAAATTTTAAGTGAAAAACATATAATAGTAAGATTAAAATTTTGAAAAATATTAATTTTAATTGATATTAATTGAATTATTGTTAATGAAAAAAGTTAATATATATTATAAGATGTAAATTCCCTCTTTAATTCACCTTGCAAAAAATGTAATTTTCATACGGAACTGGATTAAAAAAAATATCTGCAATTAAAACGTTTAACAAACTTACAAAAACTTCTTGGATAGGAACACATTAAAAATTGTTACAAATTAACCAATAAAATTTTTCGCTTGGTTTTTAGAATATGTTATTTACATAAAATTATAAAATGTTTTCTTATCAGTGTAAAATGCCAATCTTTACAACGCAATTCAAATAAATCCATTCCTCACCAAAACAGCTTAAGCAAATGATCGTCAACACTAACGTTCCACGACTTTTCTAACCAATTTCTATTCCTATCAAAAATATTGCGAAATAATCCATCCCTTTCAACCAGTTTAGCGAAGAAGAATCCGCAAAATACTATACGCTGAATCGGAATAAGCAAATACACCAGTGGCAAAGCGTTGATGCGGTCATCTGGGCTCCCCAACTGTGCCAAGTATCGACGTAGCACTTCTTGATGACGAAATAACAGTTCCCTTTTCCAGGAGAAACTCGCATTTGTATTGAACCAAAAGGGGGAAGGAAATAAAACAACAGCTAAACATTTCGGGCCGTTTTGCTTCCAAAAGCAGACACCAGTTTGTGCAGGGAAAAGTGCTAAGCGATACTACTGCGTGTATTTTGCTCAAGTTAAGGTTAAAACTGGCTGACTACAAAGCCCGATCGATGCGTCAAGAAAAGAGCGGTTGAAAAATGAAAAATGAATTGCCGGAATGCGTATTTTGTAACGATGGCGTGTTTTTCTTTCTTTTTCACATCTACTTTCAGGGAAGAAGTCTTATCTTATATTCTTAGGGGACACAGGGTGCATGAAGTGAGCAGAGTTCGGCGGAATTTTACAGAGATCAGTTTTGAGAATATTATTTTATTTTGAAAGAGATGTTGCGATTCATTCCCATTTTTAAGGAAAATGTTTTGTGTAACCTAAAGCATTTTTCTTAATTGTTGGTTTTAGTAAATGATTAACTCCGTGAACATTTCCAATCATAACCAAAAAGTTTAATTTAAATCAATAATTTCTAATGCTGTTTTTAAACTATTTACGGCAACAGTAAATCATGCTTAATTAAAATGACCTTTTTTTTTCTAAATATTTTATTATTTAAAAATTGGAGAAAATTAATTTTCGTTCTTCATTCAGATAACCCTTTAGCAATTTTGTAAAACCAAATATTTTGCCAATTTAATTCCTCAATATACGAGAACATTATATCTTTAATTAAAATTACATAGAAACGTTACTTTATTTTCAGAAACATTTTTTTTACTTTAGAAAAAAGATAAAATACTCATTATTTATAGCATTAAACTTTTGATTACCTCATACTCATTTTTATGCTTGTTTGACAGTATGATATTGCAATTTATATTTTTTTCTTCTATTGTTCCCAATGAGTACACGTGAGAAAAAAATTTCTAATAAGGAAATTTTAATTTTCAAATTTAATACTATTTTGTAGAAAAAATAATATTATATTTTCTTTAAACATATAATTTAATTATTTTTTAATGCATAGATAGAGAGTGAATGCTTAATTATTTAGATAACCTCTTTTATATTTTAGTATAAATTCTTTGTTTGAAAATGCAACATGGAAACATTATTAGAATTGATTTTATTAGACATAATCCTATTTCTCATTTTAAATTAAGATAAAGCTAGTTTTTATTGTTTTCTTGAGTGTTACATACTTGCTACATTAGCAACGAATCGTTCAAGAATTTCAAGTATAATAATTTAAGCACTTCAAAACATCTCTTCTAGGAAAGGAATCATTTCTAAATGGTAATTATATTTCTAGCTTTACCCGCTATATAATACTGTACTCCTTACAAATATTCTGTTAAACATCAAATTCTACTAATTTACTTACACTCGCTGAACGCAGCTTTCTGTGATGAAACTATTCTGCCATTTATACGCTTATATTCAAGCATCACGTAAATGAAAGTTGCCATCCACTTTCCAAATTAGTAAATCGGAGTATTAGAACTACTGTAACAGATGAAACTGCTTCGCTGTTCTCACTCCTTACGAAACGTGATCTTCTGGAGAGCTTGCGTCTATAAATTGCAGCTCGTGCAACGTAAATGTAGGTTTGAATTATGAATACGAGAGACATTGCTCAGGATGCTTTATCTCAAAGCCCCCTTTTCCAAGCTTAATCCAATGTTCCTCAATTCTATATGAAACTAAAGTTATCATTAAGGTTACATTAAGGTTTTCCAGGTGACATTCGTAGTGATGTTAACTTTCCATCACATCTTTGCAAAATTCGAGTCAGAAAATAAATTGCTAATTACTAAGCTATTTGGTTTGTAAATTGTTTCCGTTGAATTTCAATAAACATTTTTTGTAACTTTACACAGCTATGATTACTTATGTATAAAAAGTATTAATATTTAGAATAAATAATAATACATAGAATAAAATGTATGGAATATGTATAAAGATAATGATAAAATTAATAAGAAAATCACTTAAAATATGAAAAAGTTAAGAACATTGCAAATGTATTATAGCTGAATGTTTCCTTTGATTTGTGGAATCAAATTATAGTTATTCTTAAATATTGACAATGTACTGAAAATTCTACAAATGTTAGTAGAGTCATTTCAAAAATTATAAATCTGTTCCTAGTAGTACAGAAGTGTAATATATCTATATGGTCTAGAATATTATTCTCAGTGATCAACAATTTGTTAAATCGGTCTTATTTTAATAGTCTGAATAAAGTAAACTATCATGTTTTGCTCACTTCTGAAATTTTATGTGTAATATACACTTTTATATTCACTCATTAATTATTTACCGATAATTTAACTTTTCATATTTGACATGTTAAATAAACTTTACACAAGGGGGTAGATATAAGGATATTTTTCCTGAAAAGTGCTATGTTTTCATCCAAATGTTTTGTAATTTTTTATTAATCAATGCCATTGAATTCTCAATTAAAGTATTTTCTTAAAGAACTAATATTTGTTTCTAATTCTTCGGTAATACTAGAACTGCAGAGCAATATAAAAAAATAAAAAAAAAATTTAATGTAAGTTTAATAATTATTTACTTTCTTAAAATCATCCTTGTTCATATTAAAAAATCAAATTGCCTTGAATATCTATATTGCTTAAGCGCAATTAAAGTTTTTTTTTGTTTTTTTTTTTTTTTTGAAAAAAGAACTATAATATTGATTTTACTTAACATTTTTTCCAAAATGAAAGATTAAGCCATGAGATGTGTTGTTGAATCGATTTCAAATGATACTGTATAAACAAATTTATTTTGTTTTGGAATACATTATGGATTACATTGTACAAATGACATGGGAAAGAAAATACATGAAGCCCAATCTTTATGTTTACTATTTCATTCCGACAATTTGGAAAGTCACATTTATATATGTTTTAATGCATTTGATGAGACATTTAATTACAAATAATGAAACTTTTAAAAATATTTTTAATGTCCTTATGAACTCAAAGTTCTATTTAATAATTTCCAAACAACAATTTGTTTCAAGAATGAATATATATATCAAGAATATATATATATATATATATATATATATATATATATATATATATGTGTGTGTGTGTGTGTGTGTGTATTGAATGAATCATTTCTCACTTTTTCATACTCTACAAAGAAACAATGTTCCGAATATTTTGAATTATTTAAGTTTAGAAATGATTAAATTTTCTGAAAAGTAATGAGAAAAGCACCAATGAACCAAGTTATTTAAGTCCACATTTAAATAAAATTTCATAGTTACATTTTACATACTTAGATTTACATTAATCTGTTTATGAAAGTTATACTCTGTATATGTGAGTATGGAAATAGGTATGTTTTTTATACTTTCAATGTTCAATCTTTTCTTTTTTGGAATATATTTAATTGCATGTTAGACTACACTAAAAATAAATTCCATAAAAAATTCATGGTACATAATAACATGAATAACGTTTGTTTTTTCTATCAATAATACCATTGTTTCTTCATACATATGACTTAAGCGCTCAATGCAGTAAAAGTAAATAAAAGTACGTTACAAATTCAAAACAAAATATTGTCTTTATGCTGGTATTATTTTCTTAATTCACATTTTTCAAAAGTGAAGTTTTCTACGAAATTTGTTAATTTGACTGTGTTCGTTACAGCAATAACCAAGCTATTCACACGTTTCGTATAATATTTAAAGTCCCTTTTATATACAAAAAAATAATTAAATATTACAAATTATGTGAAGACTTATTAAAAGAAAAAAAATAGCATTATTAAATTGTTTCGACATAATTATAAAAATTCATTATTGAAAGAAGTACTAAAATGTATTTCAGTTCACTGAATTCAGTACAGGTTTTTAAAAAGAATTTCTTACAAAAAAGTAGCGTGAATATATTGCTATAGAAAGCAAAAATTGATATATAATTGTATTCTATAGCAATACAGTTATTATTTTTGTCTTTGAATAATGTTATTATTTTCTTATTTGATATAACGTTGTTGAGAAAAGAATATTTTTCATATATTTTGAAAAATTCGTCATAATAAAATAAAAATAATATCAATATTAATGGCGTAAAGGGATATAAAAATGAGGTATAATTTGTTCTTGTAGTTGAAACATTGTTATTTAACTACTATAAATAGGTAGAAAATGGTCTGAGTAGTTCACTTTCCATTTGAATAGAATTATTTATTTAAGAGGTATTCGGAAACACTATTAGTTAAACTGTCTAACTACGCATTTATGTGAAAGCGTGTGCGTCATGTTTTCCCCAATGTTTAAAAGAGGGTAAAAGAGGAACTGATAATTAAGATGCATAAGCTTATATCCCTTAATATGCAATACCTGAACCAAAACTTTTTATTTTTTGAAATATTAGCAAATAATTCCATAACAATTTTAAATTATGTATCTCATGACATGAAGTATGCAAATATAAATCGATATCTCTACATCACGGTGAATTATTCTTAATAGTATTTTAAAAATATTATCTTTCATAATAGTGTACAATTTTAAAAAATTTCTAAAAATTTTAGAGTAGGAAATTAATATTCATCTTTTGATGTAAAACACTTTGAATGTTGTTGAGTAGTTTTTTTACTGCATATACATTCAACGTTAGGGGTTCATTTTTTAAACCCTTATGACTCGAGATCTTTCTAGGAAAATTTCCTGAAATTTGAATTTTAGGCTAATTGCATAATGATAAATTAGGTACGCATAAAAGGTGACACTAATAAGTACATTCTAATTTTTAGAAGTCAATTAATTAAACTAATAATACATTGATTTGCTTACCTAAGATTTATTAACATTCACAAAAACTTTTTGGAACGGCGTTAGTACTACCAAGACAATAATCAATATAAAATATTTCATAAAAATAGGAAAGCCATTAATAGCGTCTCACATTTCATAAGTTTACATTTAATTTAATAAAGTAAAAGTATTAAATTTTAAGATTCTACTATTAATTATAAATTAAAAAGGATTGACTTTGTTCCTGATAGAAATTTCTCCGGTTTATGAAGTTACTTATTTGAAAATAACTTACTAAACGAATAACATATAAATACATAAGAGTATAGATAATACCAATTAAGTACGAATTTTAAATTTAATATAAAATAAGTAATTTCAAATGCAAATTACTTTTCATGAAGCATATTGCCAAATATTTTAAATAGGAAATTAATTGCTTGTTCTTGAAATTTATTATTTTTAATTAACTAATTTAGATGCTCTATTCACTCATACAACAACTACTAGACTTCTTTGGTTTCTTTCATTTTTGGCTTTTTCGTAATTCAAAATGTATACTGTTTATTTTCTTGTTATACTACACGATTAAATATTATTATTAATTCATTAACGAGGAAAGAAAATAACTATTAGAGCAGAGAGCAAATTTGAAAAACGGTATATAAAATCAACTTGTAAAAATAAAAAAATTAATTTTACAATCATCCAGTTTTTATTTAGTCATGGCACTGCATTTTATTATTAAATTTCTAGTTCAATAATATGTATAATCAATGATTTAAGAAGGCAAAAACTGCGGCTTGTTTTGTTACTTTGTTACTTAAGATCTTGAACTAAATCGGAAGAAAAAATATTCCTAATGCTAAAAAGTATCTCTGAAACGTGTAACAGTAACATATTTTCTATTCTATATTTTTTTAATCAATTGCACAAGAAAATAGTTATTTATTTCCAACATAAAACACATAAAAATTGAAAGATTTATTATTATTTTTAAAAATATGAAATATTTTTAAAATCACTTAAGAAGCTTTAAAAAATTGTTATTATTTTGAAAAAATGCAGTTTTCAAAAATAAATGAATTTATTACATCAAAAACTTTTTATCTTTTGATTTTTAACACTTCTGCCAGATAATTTTAGAAATACTCAATTTTCGAATTATGATAACAAACTACTGTGTATTAAGCAGTCCTTTAGTAGTTTATGCATCTTTATTATCCATCCACTTTTCATTTAAAATTAAGAAATTGTGTAGATATTATAATTCGTTTACTTGAAATAATCTGGTTAATGACCCCTTAATGGTTTCCCTTAAATGTATCTAGAAATAATGTTTAGATGCAAATAAAATGTAAAAGTTTGTTTGTTTAGATCCGTTTTACATAATTTCGCGATACAAATTAGATACTGCTTTGAAATTTTTTATTGATGTTACCTAGTATGTCAATCACATTAATTATTAATTGTATTAGCATCCTAATTTAGTTAATTTATGCAATTAACATTAAACTCCTTTTTGACAAACTGAAAACAGAATTGGAGATGTTACAAATAATGCCACTTTTTAAGGTTATACCATTTATTTGAATAATGAAATTGAATTCAATTGAATTCTATATCTGATTTTTAATTGACTTCCTTTACAGAGAAATTGTAACTACATTATATGTTATAATTTGTGTATTTATAAGCTTCTTTATACAGTTAATTGTCTATTAAATGTTTCTTTTTATCTCTTAAACTCATTTTGGAAGTTTTCTTTTATATGTGTGATGCACGAGCTCTTTATGGAAAAGTAAAAATGAGCATTATCTTTATAAATTCTTAGTTATAAAAGATTTCTTAATCCTCTAATAATAATTTCGATGTATTGGATGTATTTAATTTTTACGATACTTTCATTTTGCTATAAGAGTATATCAATAGATTAGAAAAAAAAACACTTCCAAAAACTTTACAAACAAATAAAAAATTTAAAATAAACAATTAGAAATTCTTTTAATTCAGCTATTTAAAATAACTTCATTTTTGTTTTTCATGATTCTTTTCTCATTCACTTTATAGTTATATGGTCTAATATAAAAACTGTAAAGAAAGTTTTATTCATATTAAATGTTTTTTTATTTAAACTATTTTATTTTTCTACCTTGAACACTCAATAACTAATATATATTTCTGTAACATAATATACATTATTAATATGAATGATTGTTTTTGTTCATTTTATTGGAATCAAAAAGTTCTATGAGAATTTTCTTTTCAATTATTTTGAAAAATTCTTATTTCTTCTCTTTAATTGCTTTTACTTTGTTTGCAGTATAACACGATCTTTTCATAGTAAAATATTTTGAAGTTTCAAATAAAAAAAATCCGAATACAAGTTGAATTAGATCGTGTGAAATTGAAGATTACACTAAGTAATGTAGTTAGAAGTCAAAAAGTAAAGGGCTTTTGCGAAGCTCGCTTTTCGGCAGCGGGAACCTGAGTATGGAAAAGGAGTCAAATGAAATCAACTCCTACTTGTGAATTGCTAACTTCGCGAGACACATTGATTTTATCTGTGCATAGTTCTTAAAATATTATAGATATTTTAAATTACATAACTTTATGATATCAGACATTATTACAATATACAATAATTTTACATTATTATGTTAGTTTTATTGTGGAGATTTTGTTAGTAATTATTATTTGATTTTTGATTCTTTTGATTTCACAGTTTGATAAGAATTCTTATTGTTTGAATTTCAAGAAACTAAGGAAATTGCAAATTGTGCATCTTTATTCATTTTAAGTTTGACTGAAACAGCTATAAAATTAATAATAAAAATTTATGAAACTACATTCTGTCAGAATATTTTTCACATTTATCACTTATATTTTGAAAGATACTGCATTTAAATATTCGATCTTTTGTAATTACATTTATACTTGGATTTAATTGTCAGCTTGTAAATGTCTTTGAAAAGTCAGTAATATTAATGTAATTCAACTTAATACAAACAGGAAGGAAAAAAACAAATTTAAGTAATTTTATTGTTGATCTACCTTTTTGATTCGTTTCACTAATTCATCTGTTTGTTTGGTTTTTATGTTTCTGCACAATTACATCTAATTTCCTTTTCCTAAAAGAATTTATTATATAATAAATTAGAAATGTTTCCAAAATATGCAATATAACTTTTTTTTTATCAAAATTAAATAATTATATTTTTTTTAATTAAATTGAATGAATTAATAATTGCGATGTTATTTTGTGAGATAAATCCTAAGAAATAGGCAGCCAATTTTAAACGAATGAATTCAAATATTCGGAAACGTATTGCTACAAAAAGTGACACGAACTATAATATATAAACTTACGTATAAATGAATTATCTTTTACCTATAAAATGTTTTAAAATTTCAGCAACCTAATTTTACTATCACGTAATCAATTTAAATCTTAACAGGGTAATGAAAATTAGTATACTTTTTTTTTTATCAAACAACCTTTTCAACTGCATGGTTGTTTTATAAAATTGTACGTTCCATTTTTTTAATGTTTCTAAGTCCTTCCTCTTTATTCATTAAAGCCGATTAAGTTAAATGGAATTTAAATGTTTTTTTGTTGTCTACAATATTTTATTAACTATTCAAAAATATAGAAATTTTTTGTTTTAAAAGAGAATTATGGTGCAAAATACATACGTGTACTATAATTTTCTCGATTGTAATACTATCTGAATATAAATATACTCAGTATAATATTTAATAATTAAAAAAATGTACATCTTTAGATAAGTAGCATTCCTAATCTAATAATAATGTTTTCTCTCTAATTCATAAAAATTTGGAATGTTGTGGAATGTTATGTAAATAAATGAAGTAAAGTATTACATATATTCACAAATAAGTAATGATAATTATTTTTGAGAATCTCCTTTAATACCATTAAAAGTGTTAGTAGAATGATACTGTTAAGATGCATTTGATCTAGTGTTAATTGAATCTTCCAATCTTATTAAAGACGAATTTATTTCAAATTTTACTTCTATTATTTAATCTTATTTTACACTATCAACGTACTAAAAGGTATTCAGTAAAATTATTTTATTACTTACATTACTAATAAGTAATCTTATCAGAGGGAAAAATAGGGAAACTTTTTAAATCCATTTTTTGGAAACAAGATTCTACACTCTTATGTAGCTAGAATTTATTCTCACGTATCAAACACAAAAACACCTTACAGAAACAATTAGTCCTTGTTCACGCTTTTCAGAAATTGAAGTCATGCAACAGTAATTGCATTTCCTTTCTCACTGGAGAGCTTCAACATTACTTAGTCTTCATTCCTTTTTCCTTTCTATTCTTTTCTATTCACTGTCATAATTGTTGTTTCAGACCATCATTTTTTTTCGGTTCACAATAACAGGAGTTTGATTTGTTCCGAAACATCTGTCGTCTACTTTTTGCAATCAGCTCTCAGAGGTGAGATGTTATGTTCATTATATTGGTAGTTTATTACTTTTTTTATATTTTTAGAGCCAGTTTACTTGGATAGCTTATTATCGTGAAAGCAATCAGTGATCTTATAGGTTTTCTGTGGTTCCTTTAATACGGATTCTGAAGGAGATCCTCCAAGGTTGCTCTTTGAAAATAATTGAAAATTATTTCTTTTATAAGCATTTCTTTTACGAGTAAGAAGTTTCTATTTATTCGTTTTATTTAAAAGATACTAATTAAGTATATAACCATTCAAAGTATTTACTAATTTTGTATTGAGAAAATGTATTTAAAATTTCGTGCTTTTAAAAAATTATTTATTTATTGAACAGAAAAGTATTTGTATCATTTACTTCACTCAGATTTCAAAATAGTATAATTATTCTTAAAAAAAATGGGGGATTACATTGCTCATGCTATAATGCTCCATTAGAAATAGAATCATTTTGACAGAAAAGTACAAATATTAGCAAGCAGAAAGAATCAAAATTTCAAAGAATATATTAATTAATCCAAAAAATAGTATCTATACCAACCAAGATTTTAAGAGTTAAGCCTCATATAAACCTACATCTGTTAGTCATTTAGAAATTTTAATAACAATTTTGTGTGTTCCTTATTACCTTTAATCAACAAAAATAATTTGATACTGAATATCAAACAAAAGGAAATGATTCTTAAAGGGAAATGCCTTTAATTCATTTATTTTCAGCTAAATTCTTGGTCGGATTTATAACGGTGGATGCTTCTAAGCTAATTAAACTAAACCAAATTCTATCCAGAATAAAAAGTAAATTTCTCTTAATTGCCGAATGAAAATATCAAACAGAACATTTAATGAAGCAATCATTTTAACACTAGAACCGTAATTACAGGAGCATCGTTGCATATTTGGCGAAACATTTAACTCTTCTAAAATATTAATTCCATAGAATGCCACGATGCATAGATGATAAAGAAAAGCTGTGTCAGTATATCCCTTGATAAAAGCACACCACAAGCTGCAATTCTTAAGCCGTATCAGAGGCGGTCGATCCTGTCTTTAATCTCTGGCATGCACTATTATTTCTGACGACATAGCAACTGTTTGAAAAAGAGCTTAAGATCTTTCCAAAGAAAAAAAAGGCAGGGCCTTGGTGGAAGAATGTAACAATAAGACTTTACTTTCTTTCAACACAAAGAAAAGACTTGTTGTTATATGGATTACCATTGGCTGTACTGTTTTGCAGAACTTGTAGAAATCTCCAGCTGAAAGACAGTGTTTTCATACAAAAACAATAGCTGAACATGCGTAGGTAGAGAAGAAACAAAAAAAATGGAGTGTTTTTTTTCCTTATTTTCATGTTTTTCTTCAGATACATCCTAACCTCTGAACTTAAGCCTCTATTTTTATGTATACATTCTCCACTTCTAAGAATATTTTGGAAATCATGAAAAAACTAAAGTTTCCTTGTTATGATAAATAAAAAAATTATTACATATAAAGAAAATATGAATACATCTTTCATTATATAATTAATATCTTTAATAGAAGTAGTAAACAAAGTGTAACGCAAAAGCAGTTAATGATTTATGTACATGTTTTGTCATATAAATTATTAGCAAAATTTTTATATATTATTAGTTTAAAAACACAAAACTAATTTCATTATCAAAACCTTTTCATGGTACAATAAAAACACATTTTATGTTCCTAAATTTATTTTATTATTTATTCCATGTAATTACAAAAATATTGATTTACTTAAAATAGATAAACGTATCAACTTAGCATGAAAAATTTTAAAAGCAGCTCGTAACAAATATTTAAGAAATATCAAATATTATTTTAAAGATTTGTCTTCAAGAAAATAAAAAACACAGTAAACATTGTCCTAGAGAACAATTTTCTTTTCTGTTTCACTTTTAGAGTAACAGTATTTTATCAAAGTTATACATAAATTCTAATAACGCTTGAAAGTGAAATTGTTTTTGTTTTCTCTAGTTATTTATAGTCTAAAACATGGTGTAACAATAAAGGGAATTATTAAGTTTATTATTTCTGAAACACTGTTATCATTTATTTATTTTTTTACAAATTTCCAAAAAGTTACTTTTTTCAAAAATTATTATTTAATAAACTAAAATACATTGTTATGGTTCTTTGAAAAAAATAAACAGTTTTTAAAAATTACGCGAAACATTCAATTAATCGGTAAGAAAATAATTGATATTGATTTAATTTCCTTCTATTTTCAGCAGAAATGTTTTTATAAATATTAAACGATAATCACATTATTTTCCCAAATATTTACATTCAAATTTAATACAGTTCATAAAAATTCATACCTAGAGTGCATGATAATAGTTTGCTATAACTTTTTATTTGCAAAAATACAATGTTATTTAAATTGTGCTCCTCTCCATTATTTTATTTTACAAGGAAGAAATAAATGATGCAGAGTTGGAATCCAGGCATAGTAATTAAAACTCTTTTCTGAATGTCTGCTTTATTCATGGTAATATTAATTATATGGTTTGAAAAAATAAAAACGATATCAACCTTGTTTTCTCTGAATGATGAGGCTTCTTCACTTATTTAACTTTCTAATCGTTTCTCAAATGAGCCTTTTGAAACAATACAGACTATTTCGTATATTTATTACAAAGATTTAATTATAAAATATACTATTTGTCTTCTCTTTTTAATTCATTTTTTATTGTCTTTAGCATAAAATTAAAAAAATAAAGAAAAATACAGACTTGCTAATAATATTTGAAGGCCATTTATTTTGGAGTTTCGGATATTGTAAAGAAGCTGTTTTGGCAAGAGTATGCAAATCGAAAAGGCTTTGTCAAATCCTTTATAGTTATGTTACATGTGTGAGACATTTCAATGCTCGTTTGCCGCGCATTGGTTGCCCTTATGAGTTCTGGCAGCAATCTTCTTCAGGAAGTGTTGACTCGAGTTTCAAGAAACAAATGAATCTAGGACAAAATTCCACTTTCACATTATACTTGTTCCCAGCAATTTAGAATAAATTCGTATTTGATGGAGTAGATAGAATTTATAAAGCCATTCCGAGAAATCATCTAAAAGTCTAAGGGAATATCACACAGAGCACACTTACTCAAAAAGACCAGTCGAGCCTTCATTGTACAAAATATTCAAATAATAAACAGCTTGCACTGTCGAATTATAATACGAGGACGGTTCAAAGAGTTATTATGTTAGGAGTGGTTAATAGCGATGAAGTATTTCATACTTTAAATATTGCTTTGTGATTCTGCAGATTGCATAGTTTTTCATTTTCTAAAAATACTTCCATGATTATTATGTCATTCATGTTCCAAAAACTTCTCATCATAAATTTCATGAAAATTACACCGTTGTCGTCTTCTATGGAGCAGATTCACAAGAAGCAGTGAATTATTTTGCTTTTTGGTTTTCCGGTGAAAATAATGAATCCAGGTCTCGATGAAGTACGATATATCGATGCAAAATATCATCGACAACTCAAATATCAAATAAGATTTGGCCCTGATCAACACATAACACAATTACAACATAATTTGTTATAGCAATGTTGTATATTAGCAATATAATTTGTTGTCAAAAATAAGTACTTTTGAAACAAATGTTGTAATATTAATTAAATTACAATCATCTACACTGAAATAAAATATTTTGAAAAAACCAATATCCTTTAAAAGCTATTTTCCAATTTAAAATATCAAATTAAATGAATATTTTAAGAAAACACATATTGTCATGCAAAGTATTGTTATACAAACATTCATTGTCTTACAAATTATCATCCTTTAATTTGTGATAATAGTAAAACATATTCCATCTTCTGAAATAACAAAATCACAAAAAGCATGATTTTATTGATTTATCCTGAAAAATTATTTGATTGCTTACTTTCGTCTCACTAAGAAGCAACACGGGTTTTATTGTCAACGAGCCTTGTAATTTTGATCCTCAGTCGAGTGATGTTTATACAACCTGAATTAGTACCTCCTTTTCCACACTTCCAAATCACGCCAATGGGAGGACGGGACACCGACCAGATTAAATGTACATTAACTTCACTAAACGGTGGCACTTAAGTGGAATCAGGGCTCAAACATATAACTCAACAAATAAAATGCTTTTCTGAATCATTGACCATGACCATTAAGCTACTGCTGCCACACTTGAATAAGTATTCGTGCTTTAGATGAAAATTACAAATTTATTTCAATAAAGTAACATTTTATTTGTTTATTTATATATGAGATGAAATGACAGAATCAAGATTGCATGTTTTTCCATGAAAGATGTGTATATGAAAACTTGTTTACCTACGTGAAGTTACATACATTATAATTATATCCAAATCAATGAGTGTCTTGGCATTTTTTCTTCAACTCCTTAAAATAGCCATAGATTTATCAGCAATTACATACAATATCTAGTATATAAGACCAATGTTCAGGAAATGAAACAAAAGAAGTAATTAATTTTTCATTTGTAACTTATAATACCAAACACTAAAAAATAAATTGTTAAATATTTTGCTTCAATAGAAAGAGGAAAAATTCCGACCCCTTTGTAAAAGTTAATTATTACTCTTAATGTATAAGGACAATGTTGTTCACTGGCCTGATTCTGAGTATTATTGTTGTATATTAATATATATGAGTATATGAGGGGGAATTTGAGTTACACACATATATAACTCCTATAAGTTAATTTATTTTCTTATGTTGTTATACTTTGTCAAAATTTGAAACATACATCACTAAATGTTAGCTAGTGATTCTTAGGCTTAGAAAGGCTTAACTATTATACTGATCTATCGGTAATAAACTTGTTTCAAAATATTTTTTAAACCTATATCGACACAGATTATTATTTTTTTTTGATGAATAATGTAATTGAATAGAACAAAGAAAAAGGTAGCAAGTGTTTCTGTAAAATATTATTTGAAGGACTTAATAAACATTTTTATGCTTATGTTCAACAACATGGAAACCGATATGTAGTTAAAATACCATGACCAAGCTATTACTTCATATTGCAATTGAATTATTAACTCAAATTTTAAAATTAGCTGGACTGAATATTCATATGCAATAAACAGCGAGTAACATATGATTTTCACTCAATGGATCATCAATCTAATTACAGCATCTCAAATCATGTGTCATAACAATTCGTCCCCGTAGGTAAAGCAAACAATGTGATAATTAGCTTCCGATTCTCGATTAATTAATTACCTTAAACTATGAATAAGAGATTAACAAGGCCAAAAGAATAGTACTGAAACAGAGAAAAAGTACCGAACATAAATTTTAATTGAATAGAATGAATACGAAATTACTGAATGAACAGACCATCATTTAATACATCCCATAAATTATTTATCAAAAGAAATAGGTTTAATGTTAACGGTTACATAAATGAGATTAACATATACCTGAGAGAATATGATGCATGTTGACCGGCCATAGATGCCAGTAATTTGATTAACGCTACATTTTATGGAGATTATGAGTGTTTTTTTCTATGTGTGTTATGTTTATGTTTTTTATGTTTTGTTTTCTTTTAATTTTTAAATTTCCCTCGGAAAAATGTGTAGCGTATGTTTGAAATCACATAACGGTCTGTTGAAATAGTGTGAGTGTTTGTGCCAAGTTTTGGTCAACTTCTTACTTAAATGTGACGCAGGGAGGGGGCTTAAAGTCAGCGCCAAAGAGAAAGAATGTGCCATTTCCTCCCAAATGAACAGATAATATTTCTTAGTATTAAGTTTACACTGACCTTCTATAGGATTTTTCATTGTAAATTAAAGGAGTTTCAGACGAACGTTTCTAAATTTAAGGTATGTGTCTTCTTTCAGAGCACTTTATTTTTTCAAAAAAAGTATATATATATATATATATATATATATATATATATGCTTCGAGATCATGATACCTATACTTACCTTATGAAAGTAAATCTTTAAAGATTTCTTTGTTGATGAAGATAGTCATCGCACACATATTCCTCCTCTAGTATTCATGATGATGATGACAGTTTTCTCTTGACGTCATCTGTTGTTCTTTTTTGAGATGGCGGATATATTTCACGCATGCGCAATAGCCTGCGTTTCACTATTCACTATTAATGTTTGGGTGTTCTTAGATAGTCACAAAGGGTTGAGTTTTTCGTCGAGGGTACATGTAACCAGTATTTCTTTGCTATATAGCTATCTATCACTGATAGTAGCTTTAATAAATAGTAATAAACTTTCGGAACTTTTCATGAAAATAATAATTTTTGGGCATGCACATACCTTAACCGTCTGCTTCATGATCTTTGGGACGACATATCAAATGATGCAATATACACTCATGGACAAAAAAATTAGCGCACCAAGAAGGAGTCACCAAAATGAAACAAAATCTTACATATATACTGACTACTTTGATATAAGTAAATGATTAGAAAATCAAAGATAAATGATCATTTATTTCAGAGAAAAGGGCAAAAAAATGGAGGATTTAATACCCTGTTGAACCCCCAGTAGCTTGAATGCACGATGCGATACGATCTGGCATTGAGGCATACAAGTTCTGAATGATGTCCTGAGACATTTCGTTCCATATTTGCTGTAACCTTGCTTCTAGTTCGTTCAAACTCGTGGGATGCCCAACTAACCGTCCCAAATGATCCCAGATATGCTCGATTGTAGACAAATCTGGGGATCATTGTCAGGCCAAGGAAGGATAGTAACAGTTCAGGGACAGTCTTGTGACACCCTTGCCGTGTGAATCCGAGCATTGTCTTCTTGAAAAGTGGCTCCTGGGAGCCGTTGCATGAGTGGCAACACATGTAGTTGCAGGATGTTATGGACATTCCGCTGGGCTGTCATGGTGCCATGGATCAATACTGGGGGTGACCGTGTATTGTAGGTAAAGGCACTCCATACCATCACACCAGCTGTGGGAGCGGTATATCGCTGTAAAGCAAAGGCAGGATGAAGGAATTCAACACGGGGTCTCAACATACGAACACGATTGTCATCACTGCTGAGATTGAATCTGGATTCGTTGCTAAAGACGAACTGGTTCCATTCCGCAGCAGTCCGGTTTCCTCGTGCGCGGTACCACTTCAAACGGAGGCGTCGATGGGTGGGCGTCAAGGGCAGCACACGTAACGGGCGCCGCGATCCCAAATGTCCTTCAACCTGGCGACTTCGTATGGTTCGAGAAGACACAGGGGCCACTATTGAAGGTGCTACCTGTGTCTGGATGGCGGCCGATGAAGCAGTTGGCTGTACGCGTACATTCCTTACGATGTGGATGTCTTCTCGACGACTGGTTTGTCGAGGGCGTCCTGAGCCTGGTCTTCGTGTAAATGATATTTCTCGGATCCACTGGTCCCAAAACCTCCTCACAACACAATCAGAGCGGCCTAATTGACGAGCAACTCGCCTAGCTGACCACCCTGCTTTCATCATGCCAATGATTCTCCCCCTCTCAAACTGCGACAGCTGCTTATATTGTCTTCGAAAACAGCGTAATGGCATGTTTACCTCAGCTCTTCCTTTGTAAACGATTCAGCACACTTAAACAGGCTTTGATTACCATTCTCATATTCCACGAAGAACGACGTTAAACGCCTTCTACTGGCTATACATAATGTGCAATCACGCTGCATATCTAATCATTTGCATATCTCCCCGACATGTACCTTCTTGCCAAGTTTTGTTACGATCCCGTAATTATTTCTTGGTTGGTGCGCTAATTTTTTTGTCCATGAGTGTGTATATATATATGTTATATATATATTTATGTGTGTGTGTGTGGTTTTGTATGTATGTATGTATATATATCTTTCGTTTTAAATAAATAAATTTATTTACATAAAAACAGTATTTTTTTTTATTTCTTTAAGTTAATGAAATAATCTGACATATTTAAGTTATCCAATTTCGTTCATGAAGTGTTATCAAGACTATGAAAAAAAGCTATTTTTAATGGTCAATAGACAGTTATTCAGGAAAATAAGAGATTGAAGTATTTTTTTAAATTTCAAAATAATTGTCTAAATATAATTATTGTTCTATAAAATGTATTTGATTTCATTGATTATACAAATACCATATGTTATAAATTTTTGAGCTAATTAGTTTGATTTTTGAAGTTCGACTATTTAAGGTCAACAAATTAATCACACTTTTTTTTTTCAAAACTTTCTCATTTTTCCCTTTTTCCTGAATCATTATCTTTAATACATGAAATATAGATCTTCTAGTAGTTTTAGCTCTTAAGTCTTCAGTATTTAATAATAAGTGATATTTACTTGATTAGGTGATGAGTTAAAAATATAGCTTAATCTCTATACAGAACTGATTGCTAAATATTTGTAAGACATTTGACATGTTTTTAAATTATCTCAAAATGTAGCTTCGAATATGTAAGCTATTTCAATAGTTCTTCCAAACATTCTATTAATAGTGAAAACGTTTTATTGGAATATCTTACTGAATTGTATAGTATATTATGTTTTTCCTCTACTGAAGTATATTGAATGAATTCTGTATTGATAGTGCATTTTTTTCCAATTTGGTATCTAATTGAACTTTTTTATAAACATGTCATTTTGCATAGATATTATTGAAAATATTATCTAAAGTTCCCTTCGGCTGCTTGATAATGTATCATTTCTTTCCTCATTTAATCATTACGACTTTTTCCTGTTTCCTGATAACCATTAATTCTTAATAGTTACATTTAATAAAATGCTTTGTTAAATCAGAAACAATGATAAAATTACGTGATTAGAATTTTTTTTCCTATACACTGTTATTTACGCTTCCCCCTTTTTTTAAAATTTTTCCGGGAACTAAGTCAAAAATGTTTGTTTGTAGTATATAAATATTTTAAGCTTTACATTTATGCGAGTTTTTGAAACTTTTCACTAAATGCTGAAGTAACTATATATAAAAATTTGGTAAGGGATTGTTTGATATTAAATAAAAACCCTTTTAGAACTTTTAACAGGAAATTAAATTTTTATATGAAAATTTATTTTCTTCTGGAATGCAACAAAAAACTATAACAGTTCAAGAAGATACTTTCTTAAGTTTGATACGACAAAAATTCCTTGTTGGAAAATTGTAGCGTCTGGATTCTTTGTCAATTTCTACAGTCTCAGCAATCGCGCGAATACATAGCCTAAGGTCAGATCGAACAATATTATCAATTTTTTCAATATTGTCACTCGCTTTTGAAGTTGGAAAGAGATCTGGGCATGAATGATGTTATTAAACGAAAATTTAGTAACATCATTTAATGGAGATATTTGAACGATGACGAAATTTACTAACATTTAACGGAAATGCTATTAAATGGAATTTAACTGTTTGGTGTACGCTTAAAATTCATTTTACCTGATTCTTTGAATATGAGATAAACAACTAGAAAAGTATAAATATTGATATTAAGTTAAAAGTGGTATATGAATTGCAAAGAAAATGCCAAACAATTCTTTTTTCTGAATAAATTGTTAACTGATTCCCGATGAAACAATTTTAAATGTTCATAACAATTTGAACAAAAATATTGAATACTTTTTTTTTATTTATTTAGGCTTCCATTTTTGCAGAAATAATTTAGCACAAATCTTATATTTCCATGTAAATGTGGCTCCGTTTTTCTTTTACAAGGTGTGACTATTAAATAACGATACTGACGCTGTAATACAATTTATTTTGATGTCATATATGTATATTTTTATCACCTTCAGTATATAACTCTCCTCTATCCCTACAACGCTCCATACGAATCTTCCGTTGTTCGAAAGAGTGCTGGAAGTTTTTTCTGTCAGCTCCTTGAGGACACGTTCTTCTTTGACTGTCTCAGCTTCAACAACTCAAACATTGTTCCTGTTATTGTATATTTCACATTTGAAACATACAGAAGTAGCATGGTTGAAGATCCAGTGAATGAGGTGGATGGTCTAACACTGGAATATCTCACTTGGCTGAAAATCTCTTGACAGTCAATTTGGAATGAGCAGATAATTTTCTAGGTAGCAAATTGTTCCGTCTGGATTCTTTGTCAATTTCTACAAACTCAGAAATCACGCAAATACTTAGCCGACGGTGAGATCGAAACATATTACCAATTTTTTCAATATTGTCACCCGCTTTTCACATGGGAAAGCGACCTGGACGTGATTGACATTCAACGTCTTCTCGGTCATCTTGAAAACGCTTGTACCGTTCAAAACACGTGTATTCGATAAACCTTTGTTGCCATATTGTTTTTTCAATAAATTATAAGTTACAGTAGTGATTTTAAATAACTCTAATGCGAATAAAATCTAGAAGTATATGGATGTGTGTTTACAGAAACGAGAAGCCATGTTTTTGAAAACAGTGGCTTCACACTAAAGATTTATCAGTCACTGGCGTCTTCTGAAGTAGCGTTAGTTTCGTTATTTAATAACTACACCTCGTAAATAATGTTGCACAAAGTTTTGTACTTTAAATACCTTTCTGAATTATTCCATTCTTGTTATTGACCCTTTTGACCTAGTTTTAATTACTATTAAACATCTGATGATAAATTCAAATAGCCTAGGAAAATCGCTGCTACCCAAATATCTACTGCTAATTTTAGAATGGAAGAACTAAAGAAAAACATGGAATTATTTTTGAGAGAGTGATTATGATTTATCCTGTGTCAAATAAAGTACCATTTCTTTTAATAAAAAATAATTTCATTGAAAAATTACATATTTATTCATAGAGAGCACTTAAAATGAGAATAAGTGATTTAATCCCAAACGAAATCAATTTAAACAGTATTATAAATAGTATACATGGTATGCTCTTTTCAAAAGATTTATGCTTCATGCTACTAATTTATACATTATAGATATTTTGAACTTACAAAAGAATAAAGAAATCATGAATTTATTCACACAAAAAAGTAACTATTTCAGAGGTATCCAAAATGTCATCCATAACTTTGCTGCAGTCATATCAAAAGTATTTCTTTTAGATAATAATAAGCTTAGATAATTAAATATTTTTAAATATACTAAGCATATACATGACACATATAATAACAATTTTAATACAATGTTTTAAAATACATAACCCAAAAAGAGTTATTATTATTGTTCTTTTTTGTTTAATACCCCTACATAGAACGTAAGAAATATTTTGGTTTGGTTAATATTATAATTATGTTCTATATTCCATATCATTTCTATTAATTCTACAATGTGTAGAAAAATAATGGCTTTCTCCATATAAATTCGATGGAATTTAATTAATTAATTCGAAAAAAATTTAATGCAGTATTTGTTTTTTAGTTATAAGATTCAAATTTAAAAAGTATTGTTCTTTTTCTAATAAACACCATATTTTAATCCCAACACTGGTAACATATTTTATCAATTTCTATGTAGAAAAATATCTAAAATATAAGAGGGTAGATTAGATTAAGTTAAGTATCATAATTTATTAATAAAAACTAATTTAATTAGAAAAAACTATTCTATTAGGAACCATTTAATTGTTTCTACGAACACAGATGATTAACAAAAAAGAGACTTTCAGATGATACCATAAATGTACAACTTATCCATCAAGTCATGATAATAATAAACCATATTTTTCAAAAATATAATAAATTAAAATTGATACTTTTTCTTGAAAATACTTTTGATTGAAAATTTTTTAATCTAATTTTAACTCCAGAAGCATTTTAAATACACATTCTCTAACTATCTTGTTTTGAAAACTACAGAAATTCTTTACATCATGCTATATTTTTCCGGATAATTTTCCGGTAGATGATTATTCATCTTAATTTTGGATGTAACTCAAATATCAATGGGTAAAAAAATTCTTTGTTTTTTATCAATTAAAAATATAATTAGATTTTAACCTCACCTATAACAGTATTTTGATAAATTTAAAAGGTAGGACATAGATTGCTTATAAAATATTTTTAATCAGATGTTAGACAATTACAAATGCTCATAGGTCATTACATATTTCTTTATAAATCAAATGTTTATTTTTTATATTTTTTTATTTAAATATCTGTTTTCAGAATCCTGTATTTCTTAACTAATAAGCACTAGTTCATGAAAGTATTTTTATTCTTATTGAGTTTGAAACTTTGAAACATCATTTAACAGCTCGCAGTCATTGATAATTTCAAATTGTAAGTTTAAGCCATTCTTTTGTTACTTTAGTATTTATGGAAATTTAATTCATGAGAACTTTCTGTTCTTTTCCTTTTTACTCAGTCCCATTCTTCCAGAATATAATCCTTATAACTATAACTACATATATGTAGAAAAAAGACTTAGGGAAAGCAGAACATATTTATATAATTTCTCACCTTTCTAATCAAAGGATTTGTTTCTTTTCCTACAGTTACTGACTTAGAATGCAAATAAATATATTTCTATCTTTTTTAAATTACTTGAACGAAGTGCAAACTTTTGATTTTATAATCAAGTGACTAAGTTCCTATTATCAATATATAGATGTTAGAAAAGTATTGAAATTTTTATCAAAAAATATATTCAAATAGGCAAACACTCTAATGATTCCATAAATTTGGGCATACAATAATGAAACAAAACATACTTTGAGAAAAAAGTGGAAAAATGAATTTTGATATAAATAAAAATAAATCTTTTACTATCAACATGCATTTCTTTAAAATGAAAGCATAGCAACGTAGTCATTTTTGTAACACATGAACTTTTCAGAAAATATTACTGTTTGCAAATTTTCCTTTCAGAAGTATTAAATTTTTAAAGGAAAAAAAATGAGTGTCAAAGAAATCATAAACGTTCTAAAGTTTCGACAGAATATTTTCATCTTTTCAGAAAGTATGCTAATTAAATTCGGCTCTTTGAATTGCGTATTGGTAACAAATACTTCCTATAAAAAGAAGAAAAAGATTTCAGAAAGTGACATTTCGATGTGAAAAGAAAATCCTTTGAAATTAACTTTTCACTATTTAAATGAATTAAACTTTTCCTTGTTAAGTAAACATTTCTCGAATAAAAAAGGACCCTTTTTATCGTAAAAATGAGATAGAATGAATATTTGATCTTAGAGCACTGAGATTATTATTGGTTGCTATTGAAAAAGTTTTTTGATAAGATGCAATTCTCCATTTAAAAATGTTTAAATTGCATTTTCATAAAAAATAAATACCATTGAATTACTATAACAAATTGAATATTAATTGTATACTTTGAATTCCTTTCTTTTGATTTTATGTAAAATTCTGAAATGCTGATGAAAATGGTTTTGAAATAAAATGCCCCATTCAATGGTTTGTATTATTTATTTGTATCAATTCATGTCTGAATGATTACAAAATACAGCAAATTTGTTTTAAAATAACATTATAATCAGTTCAGAAGTATTTCTCGAGCTTAAACTTATTTTTTGTTATTTTATACCCATAAAAAATTATAAATATCTGAAGAATTTCTCTCTATCTTTTACTCATATGCGTAATAATCCAGTTTGATAACAATCTATCTATTGTTCAATTTAAAGCATGTTTATGAGCATATTTGAAGTTAAGTTACTTTTTAAAATGCTTTTGGGAAATAATTCAAGTAATAAATTTAAGAAAGAAAGGAAAATATAAAGTAGAGTATTAAATGGACTTGAATTTAATATATGCATTTTGAATATTTTTTGCTTTTTTTTGTTGACGAAATGAGCATATATTTACATGCGTTATACATATAAATGTCCAAGTTCTTTCCCAGCGAATTCTTAAAATTATCAAAATTTATAAATTTATTTGATAAAATATATGTAAAGTCTTGTTTAACGAAACTTACTGTGTAAATAGACAAAAAAACACTTTCATCCTCTTAACCTATATCCAGCTTAAAAGTCATTAATTACATTTCTATTTTCATGGTAAATGATAATCAGTTATCTACGTATTTTGACATAAAGTAAAATGATGGAGTAGTGAAGATGCAATCAAAAAACTTTATAGATACACATTTGCGATTATTTCTGGAAGTGTGAATGTAGATATTCAATACTATATATTATAAAATTAGTACAATATTAATATTTTACTGTATGTAACCACTTCTTAAACTGTTGAATAAAAGAAAAAACTTTATAAAATACATTAAAATTGTATTTTTATGAAATTACATATGATTCGAATATTTTGCAGAAATAAAAGGAAAGCATTTTTAACACTCAATCACGAGAGAATTAAATGTTTTTTTCAAACATTTTTTTTTTTACTATTCTTATAAATTAAGCAATATAAATGAAAACATTGCTTAATTTAAAGCTATACATTTCTTTTGTGTCACGTTTCCTTTGAAAAGAAGAAATTATATTTGTAGAAAAAACAAATATTTCTTTCTTATATTTGAGTTACCTTTTTTACATTCAGTTTCTATTTTTTATTAGAGTATGCATATATATATATATATATATATATATATAAATAAAGGGTGCCCACTTAAGACTTGCTACCTTCTTAACTTCGGAACGACTGCTGCTATATTCATAAAAGTGGTGTCTAGGTAAAGAAGCCATGTGCTACTAAATGAAACCGCTTACGGTACCACCTGATGGGGCACTGCAGAGTTTGCATTACTATTTCAAAAAACGAAACGAGATAGGGTAAAAAGCGATTTACAAAGTTGTAGAGTATCATTCATTTAGTACAAAAAGACACCTTGTGGACATTTTTGCGAAGAATAGAAAAGTTAAAATGCATATTTGTGTTTTCATGATTTTCTACACCGTGTCAAAAAAGATCGGAGAAAGAAAAAAAAGCTAGTTATAACAATATACCTTTATTTGATAAGTTAAAACTTCTCACCATCAGCAGCATTGTACATTTGGATCCTCGATTTATGTAGTGTTGTGCAAGTTGGAGCATACTCCACAGGTACCCCACAGGAAAAGGTGAGACGAAATCAGATTAGCCGAAAGAAGGCGCCACGTTTTCATGGTTTTGAAACTGTCATATCTAACTATTAGGTTCCCGAATTTCTCGATGAGGTACTGCTTCACTGGAAATGTCATGTGAGCAGGTGCGCTATCATGTTGAAAAAACCATACATTCCCAAAATTAAACAACGGCGGATTCTCCACAAAAATGGCTGCCACGTTCTGTTGCAATTGTAGATATCGTGCACCCATTAACGTGCCATCGAAAAATATTAAGTCCATCAGCTTATTCATATAAATCGCACACAAAACGTAATTAGTGAATCACATTTGATGTCGAACATAGGTAAAACATTCATAAATTTCCAGCGCCCAATAATGGATGTTTTGCGTATTCAACATGCAATTCCGTGAAATACATGCCTCACCTGTCCATAATATATCTACCAAGAATGTTGGCTAGACCTGTATCTGATTCATGATACAGTTGCATCATGCATAATGTCGCTCGGTATCCCCTCACAGGAAAACCTATTGAGGAGTTGGTCGGTATGGATGAGCACATAATTTGCTTAGAATTTTCAAACCTGACTTTTTGATAGGCCATATTTTTGACTGATCTCTCTTATGTTGCATTTCGCATATGCTAGAGCGTATACTAATACTACATCATCCGCTTGAACTTGTCGTTATACCGTAACTGGTCTGCCAGTTTGAGCTTTACTATTCAAACAGCCAGTCTCCCTTAAGCGTTTTGCAACAGTTAGGAAGATTTGATGAGAAGGAAGCGAGCCTATATATATATATATATATATATATATATTATGTAGAGAAATGCTACAACCTTGCTGTGGATCATGCCATGTGTCCACATTCACCTTACAGTGAAACCATTTCACAATACTCAGCTTTGAAAATCGCTCCATGAACATGAGCATCAAAATATTATAACCCCAAAACAAGGTCTCTGTTATAGCTGTATCAGGTGAACAAGTGTGACTTTTCTGACGTATTTGCATACTGAGAATATTTCAAACCAGCGCTAGTTCTGTTGAATTGATGAGAAACTAGTTTACAAGACCTACGTATTGTCTACTCTATTTATAGAGGCAATGGAACATAGTTGCAAGCTTCGGGTAATGAAGCATGGTCGATTTGATTGGGGATCACAAGCAATACCTCTGTAAAACAATTCGGTGTCGTAGTTTTCCTGAAAGACAATCTTTTCTCCTCCCGTTAAAGTTTCGTAACTTCACAGTGTAGAAAATCGCGCAAAAACAAACGCGAGTTTTAATTGTTCTATTATTCGTATTAATGTCCAGAAGGTATATTTTCGTACGAAACTGATCATATTCAAAAGCTTTGTAAATCATTTCCTCTTTATCTCACTCCGTTTTCAAGATACAAACACTAACTCCGCAGTTTTCCACTAGGTGGCGAGTAAGGTGGTTTCATTCAGTAGCACAGAGTACATTATATGTGTAGGCACCACTTTTATGAATTAGCAACTGACATTCCAAAGTTAAGAGGTTGGAATGGACATAAGTGCGCTCCCTATATATATATATATATATATATATATATATATATGTATATATATATATATATATATATATATATGTGTGTGTGTGTGTGTGAGAGAGAGAGAGAGAGAGAGAGAGAGAGAGAGAAAGAGAGAGTGACTGAGTTTCTGCGTGTATATATGAAAATTTATATATATAGATACATTTTTTTCAATTTTTAACAATCAAAAATTAATTACATAAATCTCATAAATAAAGAAAAATTTTAGAAAAATAAATAAAAGTAATTCAACTCATAAAATTATTGTAATTAGTAAACAAACTAAAATTAAATTTAAAAAAAATAAAATATATTCAGTAACTGAAAGTTCTTAATATGATGTACAGTTAAAGAAATACAAAAATTTATAATAATTAAATATTGTAATTAATACTGTTCCAAACACTGGAATGGAAATTCTGTGCTTACAACGTTATAATTGATCAAATTAACACACTTCAAAGAGATCCGTTATAATAAAATATGGCAAGAAGGCAAATATCTTCAAGGTTCAAAAATCAACTATAGGAAAGAGAAAAACTTAATATATCACAAATATCAAATTAAGTTCAATTAAGCGGCTAAAAGAAAAAATATACAAAAATAATAAACTATTAAATTGTAAAACCAATATAGTCAGAAAACACTTTTCTAAAGGAAATAAAACTGAATTCAAAATAATTAAACGAAAAAGCAAAATGTAAAAATACCAATGACATGTCATCATAAATATTGCAGACCATTAGCTAAAAGTAATGATCAATAAGTCTAGAATAACCCAACGTATCAGTATAAGGCCTATTGCGATATGAAATACATTACTTTTAATTTTCTGCTTTTTAGAAATGTTTTTTTTTTCAGAATTTTTTTAACATAATTTTATTTGTGATATTTAGTTTACTTTTCATCCTCTTTCTCTTAATTTATTATATATATATATATATATATATATATATATATATATACATACACACACAGACATATATATACATAGTTATATATATATATATACTGTGACTAATATTTCTTGTTGTGCGGGAGAGAAATCAAATTCAACACGGAGGATAGGGACAAATGTCACTATCTTACAAATACTTTAGAACACGAAACATGTAGCAGTGCTTGAGCAATAACAGCTTAAATAGAATACATAGTTCTTGTACAAATTTGATTTTAAGGACAGTCAGTGTTATATTAGCAACGTTCTTTTTGCCAGCTTACTTGTTCCCTTGACGGACAAACCTCAGTAGTGCTATGCACTTAACGGCTAGTACCAACAAATCCCGTCATATACTTGCATATTTTGCACAAATTTACCCACCACGATCCTTTTCCATGTCCCAATAGCTTGCAGTAAATTTATGGATCGATCTCCTTGAAGATGACTCCAATGACAGACTGACTGACGTAACAAAGCAAAATTTATTGAAAGGTTGTAACTTTCTTGAAAATGTTGACTTGTTTCCAACCTTGCTAGGAAATTTAAAATTGTCACCGAAGTCGTTAATTTTCTTAGCAAGTCACCAAAATGCACT
Source organism: Nephila pilipes (assembly GCA_019974015.1). Lineage (NCBI taxonomy): Eukaryota > Metazoa > Arthropoda > Arachnida > Araneae > Nephilidae > Nephila > Nephila pilipes. The sequence goes on along the minus strand of BMAW01039440.1, from coordinate 468,165 downwards.
ATATATATATATATATATATAGTCCTCAGCCCGATATTGCTTTTTGACTTGCTGGGTTCCATATTTTCATTTATTTTTCTTTCATTGTTACATTTCTTTCTAGTTTTTTGTCTTTTTAAGTGTTTTAAATTATTTTTTCATAGATTTTCAGTATATATATATATATATACAGAGTCAGAGAGTGGAAATGAACTGTCCTATTTTTTCAAGCATAACACTCCATGTGGATTGATATTTCATAAAAGTATACAAAGAAATGTAAGCAAATTTAGAATTTTATAAAGCATAAACAAATTAAGTTTAATCCTTTGATGATTACGCGAATCCTCAGTTTTCGCTCTTCTATGACGCGCAGCTCTACGATCAAAGAGTCGCTGAAAGTGGCAGCCTTTTTCTCCCTAGTGGTCTTCGAAATTTCACTCTTTTCTGAAGATGATATGGATAGCTCGCTCACTTTTTAAAGTTCCCTTTTAAAAAATTATTTGATGTACGGTAATGCAATATTTACAATTTTACACCAATTGTAACTTGCACTTTTAAACAGTTCAGTGAATAATAATTATTACAAATATTAGTTTCTAAAATATTAAGTAATTAAAACATTTATTTCCGGTATATTATTGTAATATTTACAACAATTTTAACTTGAATTTTTAAACATTTCAGTAAATATTAAATAATATAAATATTAGATTGTGAAATATTAAATTAAAATATCTAAATAAATACACGCAATTTTAAACTTTATAAAACATGTAATTGTTATGTTTATCTAAAATTCTTTCCTTCGTTTTTCAGAAACAAAATCCCACCAAATTAAAAACAAAAAAAACTAGATTAACAACTGGATTCGAACCATTTTTTCATAATATGTAAAAAATTGTACGGTACAGTACTGTCATCCTTATGCTACTGCAAAATCTACTAAATACTGCAAATATATATATTGCTTGTAACACGATTAACGCAGAATCATAAACACGGACGAACTCAGTTCCACAGGGTCCATTGGGGGAAAATTTCTCAGCCCGAATATGGATACAACAATTTGAGTCAAAAACTTTCGGACGAGCTGAACTCATCAGTTCCCTTTACGGCACTCTATTCGGTTGAAGAGCTGGGTTCGTTCAAAATCATTGAAGGGATAAGAAAAGAAGATATAGTCCCCTTTAATATCAATGATAGCTTAGGTTTGAGCTCTGACAACGTCTAAAAATTGTTTATTTTAGAGTTCACTCTTGGATTTTCTTTATGTATTAAGGTATTAATGTGATTTGCTTTTAAGCTTAATTAAGACTCTTTTCTCACATATTGACACCCGTTTTTGTAATTTTTCTTCAAATGTATCCTTCGTGCATCATTTTAAGTTGCATCGACACTGAACAATTACATTCTGCGTTATAGTAGAGTGGATGTATGTTGAAAAATGTGTTTCTATTAAAAATATGACTCAATTTTTATTCATCTTTTAGTTTCCAATTTGATTCAATTTCATCTTTTTTACTTAGTTATATAAATGTGGGTTTTTTTGTTGATTTTGGATTTTAATTATTGTCTTACTTTTATGTTTCTCAATGATGAATTCATTGCTTTATCTTATACATAAATACACACACACACACACACACACATATATATATATATATATATATATATATATGTGTATATGTGTGTCTTAACACCCCCATATATATATATATATATATATATATATATATGGGGGTGTTAAGAAGTATTCTTTAATTGCTTGCTTTGAAAGGGAATTTCAAATCGTTTTATTAAATCTGTCTCATTCTGAATGTAAAATATAAACATATAGTTATTTAATTATTAAATTATCCCTTTACCAATTGTAAGAACTAAAATACTCTAGCGCTATTCTTAAAAGTGTAAGTCTTAAGCTGGCACATCCTTCAAGAGAGGAAAGAAAGAAAAAGAGTTGAAGATCTATCTACAGAAGTATCATTAAGAACTACCATTCTTACTTTCGTGTTCGTTAGAGGATCTTGTATTCGAGTAGAGAGCATATTGATGGCTGCGACTTCATCAATCATGGCTCCAGCTTTAAAATGTAATCGTTACTGGATATCGGGAAATATTCTTTTCAGCTGAAGTCCAACATCACTGAATAGCTTATGAAACTGTGAAGCACTGCTTTATCGAACGGAACTCCTGTATTTTTTATACTTTTCTTCAAGACCCTAGAAATTCATTTCTCTGAAAATGATATAGCCTGGAGTAGAAACATGGAACTAATTCTTGACCGTTTGCGATACTATGGATTTTTAGTGGATGGGTGAATGATATTTAATATTATCTAACTTGGAAATATTTCTTTTAATTTTGTTTCTTATCTCTGACATAAATGACGAAATTTGCTCAATTTATAATTAAGGATGTGGAAAACTAGCAAAATGGATTTTTATCTATTTAATGTATTTGATTAATTTTGAGCTTCAATAATTTTCATATCATTAAAGTAAGCAATAAATGATAAATTTTCTTAAGGGAAAGGTCCCGCGTTTCAATTGTAAACTGAATTCTTTCTTAAGACTTCAATGTCCTCTACACTAAATAATTTTATAACCCAATATGTATCATAAATCTAAATGTAGATATTAGAAAAATATTTTTTTTACTTTAAGTTTTTAACTATTAACATTCTACATACATACTAACTAGATTTTAACTATTAGCATAATATATACATACACCAATCTTTGCCTCGTAATTTATCATATATTAATAGTGAATCATGTATCATTTTCTTCTTCAAATTATTTTTGTGTTTCTTTTTCTTACTGACTTTCAAATTATCCCTAAAAAGTGTTTAACTTGAAAACAGTCTTAAGAATTTTTTTAAAAATTTTAAGAAATGCTGGTTTAACCTACTTAATCGGAGCATGTCTATACAAGTTTAGGAATATATGGTAAGTGTTGGTTTTTTATGGAAATTACTTTGGTTTCTGAAAATTTTTTAGAAATAAAACTTAAAACAAATATAAACACACATATATGACTTATTAAATTTTAGCCGTCCATTTTATTTGATTTAAATAATTTTTTTTCAAATCATGAATTTAATATAAAAAGGGTAAAAGGAACTCTAGCTATGTACTGAAGATTAATGAGTAATTAAATATATATTTTTTAAGTACTTGCTTTATTTTACAGAAAGCCACATTTTTTTGGACTAAAATATAAAATATATCCACAATGAATATTCTATTTAAAATATATAACTTTATCGCAGTTACTCGGTATTTTTAACCGTGTTTTACTGATAATTTTTAAATATATTTTGTTTCACTATTTGTTATTCCATATGCAATGAGTAATAAAGTAAGTGAATGATGTTATTGCTCATTTACTTCTACTAGACATTAAAATCTCTTCAGGTTACTAATTCACATAGCTGGAAAAATTATAATGAATAAGAATTGCATATATATTTCTGTGATGAAAGAATTGTAAAATAATTAATGATTTCAGATGTTTATGTAGAAATAACTAGCTCCACAGTTTCAAGATTTAAACATAAATGTTTAATTTCATAAGTCATTTTTGACGATCTTAAAAGTCAGAAACAAAATACTTCTTTAATTCACAATATATCATGGAGTAAATAAAAATGTTATATTAATTGGAATAAAATATTCATACATTATCTATTGATATATGTACACAAATCATATAGCGAAATACATATTCTTAACAGATTAGGGAATCAAGTAGTTTTTCAAAGTTCTCTTAAGTAACAACATACAAAAAACATAGTATAAATAAGACTAACTTTAATGTAGGTCAAGTCTGAATGTTTTGAATCAAGTCAAATGATTTAAGTAGTAACTTCCCTTGTAGGCTATCACAAGTATTACCTTTATCTTGTCGGCCATCGGGGTGATGAATGACAAACCGTGATTCATCTGACCAGGTAACTCTCTCCCACTGATCTATGGACCAGTCGAGATGTTCCCGGGCCCAGCGCACGCGCAGTTGGTGATGACGCTTGTTCAGCAAAGGCACAAGAGTGGGACGTTTGCTGCGTAGCCCCATATCCAACAGTGTCAGCTGAACAGTGTGCTCCGATACTATTCTACTTGGCCCTGCATTGTATTAGGCTGTAAGATGAGCCACTGTCTGGCTCCGGTTTTGCTTCACAATGCGAGACAGTCTCCGATGACCTTTTTCTTTGATAGCGTGTGGACGTCCAACACCATGTCGTCTACTGCTGGTTTCACCGTAATTCATCCACTTTGCATAACTACTGACAACTGTAGATCGCGAACAACCCACGAGTCGTACAGTTTCGGAAATACTTGTTCCGAGCCTTCGAGCCATTACAATTTGCCCTCTATCGAAGTCGCTTAGATCCGCAGCCTTTCCCATCACACACAGAAGTAAGTGAAAGAATGATTCTTCAGACTCTCCAGCAGCAGTTAAATATCAATTCCACCTGATCACATGCCTTCCACGTCATCCAGGCAAGTTCATTGAAAAATGTAGGTGTGGTCATAATGTTTTGGCTCTTGAGTGTATATATATATATATATATATAAAACTTTTCGTAATAAATCAAGTTAATTATTATAAAAAAAAAAATTCAAATCAAATTTATTTTATAACTGAAAAATCATGAAACTGTAATACATAAATTAAGTATAAGGACAGTTTAAGAAAAAAAATATAATTCCTGCTTGTATTGTTTCCAATGGGGGCGTAATGAAATCTTTAATTAAAAGGCTTTCTTCTGCAACACATTAAATACGTAAAAACAAATTCTGCTTACCTGTTTTATAATGGAAAACCAAATTCTTCATCTTCTGTTGCCATTACGCAGTACGCAATCACGCTGCGTTTCTAATCCCTTACATATCTTCCTACACGTACCTCCATGCCAAGTTTCGTAAGAATTCCGCTTTGCTAATTGGTGTGCAAATTTTTACAGTAATGAGTGTATATATATATATATATATATTTGATTTTTTTTATCATTTGAGTGGTGGTCGCTTTGTTCACATAGCGTTACACAATCAAGGAGCTGGCAGGCATGCATATTGTGTATAGATTGTATGCTGGAAATGCAAGCAAACAATGTAATGTTTGAATGGAAAATTATTTATGTAGAATTATAAATGAGACCACCATTTATATTCGAATGCATATTACTGCGGTAGGGATCTTTAAGTGGTAATATGTAAAGTGATTGCAGATTACGCATGATTGGTAAGGAAGTCGTAGAAGTGAGTCTTTCGGTCAACGTTGGACTGAGAATGGTAGACCAATTGCCAGATCCCTACATTCTCTGTATTAAAGGAACTGGATTTCTTTCTTTAAGGAGAAGTGGTAAATAATGCCGTAATGTATAACACATCTTTTGAGTTTGAAATTAATCTGGTGGAAAGAGTCTTTAGAGTTACTGTGGATATCGTAGTAAAACCAAGTGTTTTCGTCCTTGTTCATCAATTCATTCGCTTACGTTTTAACAAGGAATTATTATTAGTTCCTAATATATATGAACACAGAACTTTTACATTGTATTGATAACTTAAATATGCACAGAATAGGAAGGGGAAAAATGTTTTAAAGAAATGTTCTTCAGTCCTTTTATAGAACAAAAATGCACTATAAATTGCTTGAGAACCTGTTTGCATTGTAAACAGAGTGAACGTTTTCTGTAAATACTTTTCCTTAGTTTAAATATATTGATTACAGTTTGTATACCCTTCACAAAGCGATAGATTTATAAAAAAAAGCTGCAGAGTTATTGTTTTATCTGTGAAGATAATATATTTCAATACAGAATATATCTATAGGAATATTTTTGTTAGCTGATTAAATCAGTTTTGATGTCTTTTTAAAACGATAAATTTCACTATTTGTTCCCTTTACTCTCTCTTTACTATAAACTTACATATTTAAACATTTTTTTTTGTATTGTATGTGCAAATGGGTTCATTTTAAAAATAATTTTAGTTTTTTAGAATAATAATATATATGACATTAATAAAGCACATATAATAAAATAAAATTTATTTACATATTTATTTTCCTATCTTAAAATATTTCTAAATATCTTTTCTCTCTAAATAAAATGTATATACCTAATGAAGTACTTTTAATAAAACAGAAATAAATTAATGATATTTTTATAGTTTCTGTAATTCTATTATTTTAGTGATATTGATAATTAATAAGTATATTACGCTTCTTAATGTAATGTTTTTACAGTTACGATAAACCTTAATATTCACTATCATTAGATTTTTAGTTCACTTTTTTTTTAAACTATTACTTTTTCACTAATTATTGGATTACACTTTTTAACTACAAATAATAAGAATACATTCTTATAATTCTGATATTTTCTTGTTCTTTTTAATAAATCCTTTGGCGTATTATTTAAGAATTGTAAGTGTACATAGGTAATATTTACATATTTTCAAATTAAATTCTCCCTAATTTATCAGTTAGTTCTGAAGTATTATTTTCCTCTATAGAATTTTGTATTGAAATTTATTAATTGTGAAAGAAAATTTACTAACAGTAATAGTTTAGTTGCCAATTTTTAAAATGAACGTATTATAACAATATTTATTTACGTTATATTCTATGTACCTAAAGAATTGGTTACGGTTCCCGAATATATTCGCGAGATTAACCATGCTTAAAAGTAGAAAAAAATTGATTTCACTTTATATTTGATAAATTTCGAAGTTTTATTCAAAATCAATGGTTTCATGCATGTTTATGTAGATCTCTAAAGTGGTTGAAACATATATGAACTAAGTCATATATATCTTCAAAGAATTTCATTTGCGTAGACAAGTTCACATTTGTCTTCTAAAGTCAAAGAAAGTAGTTCATTATCAACAGCATTTGCGCTACCTAGATGTATTTTTCCAATATGTTAGAATAAAAAAATATGTAATCTATGTATATATCGGTTTCGCTATTTCTACATTTCTATTTACTGTTATGATTCTTCATTATTGTACATAAAAAACCATAAGTTCACTAAAGCGTTTGTGATTCTGTGATATTATATTTTCTCTATTTTTCATTTTCAAAAATAAAGTTAAACTATAGTGATGGTTTAACTTCATACACATTTATTCAACAGGTTAAATATACATTTCTAGTACTACCATGATACAATATTTCAAAACGTTTTTTTTCCTTTAAAAAGTCATTAATTTGAACTATGGCTGATTAACTAGTGCTTAGGTTCAATTTTTTTTATATACATAACAATAAGAATTTTCCTTCTGAATTTAAGAACTCGAATTCATTAAAGTTAATTATTTTTAGACTACTCCATACTTTGTAACAGTAATCGTTATGTAGCAAGGCGATAGAATTTTCATGAAAATAAAGTAGCACAATAGAAAACTTATTAATTATAAAATACCAAAATTGATGAATAAGTCTTAAAATAAGGCTACAGTTGTGGCAAGCCTTTCATTCCTTATTTCTGTTTGGAAAGGAAGTATATTATTAGATTGAAAATATAATTGATATTTTAACACAATTTTGGCTTAGATTTAAGGACTCTCAAAAATCTACCATAAGATTGCTTGAAAACTTTGGAATTTCCAAGTATATTTGGTTCATGAAACGTTTCTAATTAACTCTAGTATTCACAAATATATATTTTTTTATCAGATCTGTATATATTTCCTTTCATCTTATAGTTTCATTAAAATTTATATAACTTTTAATGCTTCAAATTGTGCTGTTTCAAATCACATCAAATTATCAATAAATAATGTCGGACTCTTATTTTTTTATCCCAAATTCATTATTTCAAAAGCTAGCTATTATGATATTATTTATGGGATGAAAATTGCAATAATTAAAAGGTAATTAAATAAAAATAATTATAACTAAGCAATAATAAGATTGTCTCTAAATGGAAAGTGTAATAAAAAAGATTGCGATCTCCCAAATTAATTTAATATTTTTCCATTAATGCCAAATATGCACTATCCGTAAGATAATATTTTACAATTTTTTTTTCAAGTAAGGTTCTAAAAGAAATTTTGAAAGTATTGCTTTGATCCACAAAAATTATTTTAATTAATTTTTATTATGTGAAAAAAATTACCTTGATCTATCAATGAATTGACAAAGTCGTCTTTTCATAGCAGTGATATGTATTTATATTGATTAAGCCAGGAACATATGTAAGTACGTGTCATATATTGCATGTGTATTTTAAAAAATGCATTCCCTGAATTCTTCGGAATTCTTAGGAATCTTTATAATTTTTTAAATCAAAACTTTTACAAATTATATATATCATGTATACTTTTTCACCAGGATGTGATAGGTAAAATGAGGTCACTATAATGGAGCTCGGCTTATAGAAATGTAACATGACATAAATAGAAACAGAGAGGTGTTAAGTTGCTAAAATGTGTTTTCAGCTTAATTCTTGAACACGTACTGATAAAACTGACTATCAATATTACAAATACTTGTATCTAAAAAAACAATATTAATTAAGATTTTAGAACACATTAAAAAATCAAAAATCAAATCAGCGATTTATATTTAATGTGTTTATTCTTAACCCCTCATTAATAACATTGGTGCAATAAAAATAATCCTAAGAATCTAAAATAAATAGGAATGCAAATGGTACAATATCTAATGGCTTAAAATGCCAAAGTGTTACGCAAATATATATATGTATATATATTGTAAATCTAAATTTATTTTTCATGCGACCATGCTCTGATGCAAATTATGATCCCGCACGCAAAAACTTAAGGGGAGCAAAATAGCAACACAAAATATAAAATGAAATAAACCATGTAAATAATTACAGGTGGTGGATGAAAAAATCACTCACAAAATCACGAATTAAAAAAGAGATAATGGTTGTCGTGCCTTTCTGCACTCATATTGAGAAAGCTATTACGCTTCTCAATGCTAAGCGTGTTCTAATAGGCGTTACAACCCTGCAGCGCAAAGGACAGGATTATTAAGGCTAAGGGGCATTCAGCGATAGCGTTACCCTTTTAATGAAGCCCAGATCTCTCTCGGGTAATCAGATGGCACCGGATGGAATCGGTGGCTTTGAGTCTCAGCAAAGACCCCCTTTTACTCCTCCCCCTCCCTGCCCGCAATTACGGGGCTGCGCGAGTCCGGGTTAATTCATCAGTGTCTGCCACTGCTGTGGGGAATGACAGGTCCGGGAAACGTCTCTACCACCACCCGTAACCCTTAAACATTACGAGCCGGACTCATCTGATTGAAATGTAATTTCCAAAGGAACACTTTCCATTCATCATCTTTTGCTGTAGGGTGTGTTGGTCCCATGCCAGGAGGAGAAAAGTCGGAAGCCGACGAAGTTATCGAAGAATGAAAAAAATAATAATTTCGCAACGAATTGGAAGGTTTTTAAAATTTAAGAATGATTTTGAGTTGTCATTTTTTCCGTCTTTCTTTTTCGTCTCTCTTTCTTTATGTTATTCCACTGAGCCTCGTATATTGAAAAATGCAAAATCTGGGGAGTTGTTGTAGAAATGAGCTTTTGAAAAAGTGAATTGCCATTTTTCGAGATGGTTTTGGTGTTTATTGACTCGTGAAGTAAATGATTTGCGCTGCTATATTCTTTTACATTTGGTCGTTAATTACTAAAAAAAATATTTCATTTTCATACAATGTTAATTGTGAACTTTTTTATTTCTCATAAATAGGATATTTAACTATAATTTGTAAAACGTAATTGTTTGCAATGCATGGTAAAGAAATATTACGTAAAATTACCTGACAAAAAAAATGGCAAAGAATAAATAATATAAAATTTTAAAATGTAAATTATCACCTTCTTAGAATTTTAATAAATTTTTTGCCTAGTGGTTTTAATTTATTTTTTTTGCTAGTAATAAATTCATTTCTACGAATTCTATGGATCAGCAATATGAATTGTTCTAGAATTCTCAGAGATAGAAATTTAAGAATCTATGAGAAATTAACTTTTCGAACCTTTCTAATAATATAAATCATGAAGATATGATTTAAAAAAATGAAATATTTATTAGTTACTCATCAAAACCTACAAAATATTGGATTAAGATTTAATCTTAATTAATATTCTCGAATTCGATTGGGTTTCTTTTTTTCGGGAGGAAGGGTAATTTATTTCCTGGTCCTTATTGTATATTCAAGTCTACTTTTCATGGTTTTCAATGCAAAATAACTATAACATTTGTAAGCAGATCATAGCTTAAATAAGGTTTTGTGAAATGTTAAATATAACAGTAAATATTTCTAAGCTGATTGTAATGAGTGTTTGTGGAAAAAGGTATTATTATTTGTTGAGAAACGTATATTAACTAAATGAAACTAATTGCTAAATTTAATTAATGAAATGCATTTGTGAATATCTTTAATTATGAATAAAGAGAAAGACAGCCTAAAATATTATTTTTTTAATAATTTACTAAAATCACATATTGAACTTTGAATTTTTTGGAGAGATTGACCTCTCAGTAAATAATTAAATAAGAAAAATAAACATGGTTAAAATGATTTTAAGCTTTCAATATTACAGCTATTCATTCTGTTAAATTAACTGAGAAAATGAATATTCAACTTAGAATCATGAAAATAAGTTATTTTTTTCTCTTTTTTAAAATACATAATCTTATCAAACTATAGAAATCGTATTTCAATACTTGATGAAACTTTCGTAAAAAACAAATATTTCCTGCGATAAAATTAATCGCAACTGCTGTTTTTAAAGACATTTAATCAAAAGAAAAACACTACTATTTTAGTACTGACAACTTATGATAAGAGCTCTAATGAGTTTTTAAAGTGCACTTAAATAACATTTAGTGTCTTCAAAAGCTAGCATAAATCTATATTTTACACGTAAAAAATTAAACATAAAGTGCAAAAAAAATCTTAATATTCGAAAATTCAGAATTATTTATTTTGTTGCCTCTTTTAATGCATTAGATGAACTACCACATCAATACTTCATTTCTCTTGAAATAATGATGAATAGATTAAGGGTTTTGATATTTAGCTAATCTTTATTAAAAACTCAAATCCAACATAAAACTGAGTTACAAATATTTCTTTAATTTCTGAATAAAAGCCTGTAAAAAATACTACATTTGGCTTATAATTTAGAGATATTTTTCCTACTATTTTAAAGATTCTTGAACTGAATTGAAAATATAAATGAAAAAAATAATCTTTGAAATCTTCACCCCCCCCCCCTCCCGAAAAGAAAATCTACTTTTCAGTTTCATTGCATGATGACGGCTCTAAGATATTCTGTAAGTGTTAATTATAATAATAAATATTCTAAAACATAATTATTCCAATGTTGATTGGTTCAAGAACTCAAGTTTTCTTGGTAATTGTTTGATTCTAGATTTGATTGCTAAATTCTTCAAAAAAAATCTTAAAACTACCTTAGGGTAAGTTGACGCTGTATAGGAACTGCATGTATTTCGTAAGGGTGCTTTTCACCTAGTGTCCTACGACACACACGCCTTTAGCGAGTACTATTTGTACTGCAAAAAGATACGATGTACTTATTAACTAAACCAACTTCAATTAGTTAAATATCCGTTAGGAGAGAAATGGAGATAAACTCTAATCAATAAATTAGGCGAGCTAATATATCGTAAAAACATACATGAGCACAATATCGGAAAAAATATGTGCATCAACAAAAATATACATAAATAACTGAATTGTTAAATTTTAGATTGATATGTTTTAATTATCTAATAAAACAATATATATATATATATACATATAACACATCGATCAATAACTCCCGAGACTAACCCAGAGATGGCGCTCGTAGTAAACCAGTAACCAGGTCTTTCTAGAGTACTAACATTTGCTTGAAACGTGTCAAAATTTTAAGTCGATCGGACCAAAAAAAAGGTTTATTGAAGTGAAGTGAAAAAGGTTTTTTCCAAGTGGGTGCCGCGATTGCTTTCGATGGAACAAAAACAGGAACGAGTCGATGATTCAGAAAGCTGTTTATCGCTATTTACTCGCAACAAAAAGGATTTCTTGCGGAAAAAAAAAAAAAAAAAAAGATTTGGAAAAGCGTTGGAACGATTGTATCACCCTAAAAGGTGATTAACAAAAGGTGTTATGTTGATGAATAAAAAAAAATTTGCAAAAAAAATGTTGTTTTCAATGTTAGACTCGGGAGTTATTGATCGATGTGTTATATATATTTATATATATTAAAAAGTCTTTCATTTGATATTTTAATATGTTTGCATTAATAATACAATGAAAAACATTCATTTTAAAGCTAATTTATGATCACACATATGCAATTTAAGTGTGCTTCCCACGGTAATGTGTAATGTAGCTATAAGCACTTCAGTTGTACTGAAAAGTATTGAAGCAAAACTTTAGAAGCTCTAATAATTAGGTTTTTTATTTTAAATCAAGATGACTTTAATTTCTTCCGAAAAAACTAATAATAATACAATTTTGCGTGAATAATATTTTTCCAGAGATAAAAATGTCACATTATTGAAAAATAAAATAAATGACGATTCCTAAGCAGATACATTATTCATTATGTGAAATATTGAAAATATGTTTCATATAATAAATGTTGTTTTGCATTTTTCCATCTAAAATATTTAGATAATTTAAAATGATTTAATAATTTATATATTTCACCTAAATGTGTGCTAAAACTGTAATCAAACTCATAAAAAAATTCTAGAAATTATATGAATGAAGTCATTTATTAAAGAATTTCTGGAACAGTATCAACTGTTTGCATTTAAATAACTTTATTAAGAAAAATTATATTACAGTAAAAAAAAAAAAAAACATTAAGAAATTAGATCTTTCTACGCATATATATATATTGATGTTCATCTCTAATTTAATATAATTGAAATGATTAATTAAAAAAATTAAACATCTTCATTCTAATGTGTACTAATGATCATAGTAGAATGTAACCTTAATACTTTTTTTTACTATTTAATAACTGATAATCTTAAATTTATTCATTGAAACTCAAGCATGGAAATCTATTTTTAATTTTTTTTTTCCTTACAGGACCAAGTTTAAATAATTACGTGAAATTATAGCCAGCATTAACAGAGAATAATATTTAAGTGCATAATTCTAGAGGTTTCTCTCAAACAATTCTCGCATTTTTATGCGTTCTGTGCCCCCCGCTCTCCACACCCTCTACTTTCCTCAGAAGAGAACAACAAAAGTGTTTTCATTGTTTTGGTGAAACTCTTCCCGACGATTTTAATGATACACTGCACGTAACTAATGTCAGTTTAGATATTCCTGACTCCTCGATGAATAACACTCACCAAATTGATTACAACAAAGCAGCCCCACCAGGCTTCCATATTAATGATGGAGCATTCTAAAGCCCTTCTTGCAATCCATACGCCAACGATATATCATAAAGAAAGTAAAATAGAAAGAAAACAATGCCAAGGAACTCGAAAACATCAGAAATTGCCGGATCGATGGAAAGAGTTGGCGTCTTTCCAAAAAAAGAGACTGAATGTGAAAAACATAGTTCCCGTACACAGCTAATGCGATGAATCTGTGGTCCCATCTTACCACTTATTTCACCTCTTTTGACGCATGGTGCTGAAATTCAACTTTGACGTCGAGGGAACGCGTACTGTTGCATGGCGTCAGAATATTCCACTGGAAGCCATTGACCGAACAAGATTTAGTTTCGTTACATGTGAAGATATCCCCCAAGAGCAAAAAGGGAAAAAAATAGTGATAACAATTAGCAGATGCTTTTATCTGTAGTTTAGGTGGTAGTACATCACTTTAGTATCTTACTTTTAGGACAGTCACAGTAATGATAAATGAATTATCCTTCCACAGCTTTCTTGGAGTTGATTCGAGCTATGGTTCTTTCACAGTTGAATAACTTTGCATTAAGTAAAATCGTGTTAAGGTGCGAGAAAACCCAAGTACTTCATGTGAAAAAATTACAATAAGAAAACCTTATGTTCTCACAGCCTAAGTGTTACATTATTGCATTATATATCCTAATGATTTTAATATCAATTTTTTCCGTGATTATGCATTTAATAATCCTCCTGAAAACTTAATTTCGTCTTTCAGTTTCCTCATTGTAGAAGTTTCCAAAAATATGTTCATCCCTATTTTCTGTGCAATGTATATTAGCTGCCCTTTCGTCTTTGTGGCATTTGTGTTTTAAGTCTATAATGATTATGTACATTAAAGAAATAAATATTAACTATTGTAAATTAATGTAATTATTTAATATGATGTGTTTATTTGAAATAAATTAAGATAATTATAATTATTTAACAGTACCATGTGATAAAATTCATAGAACTATAACTGGATAGAGATGAGAGTGTTACATTTCTGAATCGGGACATGATTTTTTTTTAAAACATACAGTTATATTTGTATGGGTTTCTTGCATTTTTATATTGAATTAATTAAAAACATTTTAGGCTGAAATGTAACATGAAAAAAATAATTCGCTACCTATCTAGTTTTTGCTGATGTCATTTTGTTAAATATGAATGACTGAATTTTTTAAAATTACATTTCATTTTTTGGGAAAGAGTTCATAACCCTCTCTGTTAAATTATAATAATCCGGCACCTTTATCTTCCGAATTTACACTTTGGGCTCATTCATACTTACTACTGCCAAAATGTAACTTATCAGTTCCCCCTAAATTATTATTAATACTTGCTTCATATTCGCGTTTGTACATTTATAATTATCTAAAACACCAAATTATTTGACAATTTTAAGAGGAAGCAGTCATCCAAATAGCATTTCGTATAAATATAAAATGCCCTATTTAATTTAGATTTCAAATATAACATTTTACGACTATTACTGAATTTATTCCTATTTATTTAATTCCTAAAATTCCAAAGATTTGGAATGTATTAGTGATTTACTCATATTTCCCGCAAACCTTATTATCATGTAAAACCAACCTAATATGTTTAAAAGCAAAAAAAAAATTATATTAGATTATGAATCAAAAGATAAGGCAACTAAATATGTCATATTAGTGGATATTTTTTTAATATTTGTTTTTCTATTGCCTTTGTAGAGTTTCTAAATTTCGAACACAATTTCTGAGAAAATTCTGGTATGTTGAAGAATAGTATTACAGGTAAGTGGTGTAGTGTAATTGTTTTGTTTTTACTCTCAGCAACCGACATTTTTTTTTCTTTATAAAATACATTACGAGAAAGGCATTAATATTTTTCAAGGCTAGGTTCTTCTGCTTTTTGTTTGAATATAACCACAGTGAATACAAAATACTTTAATAAGCTATAGAGCAATTGCTTATGATTTTTGAAATTTTGAATCATTTGACATTTTGTTGGTCGAATAATTGTTTCTTAACAATGTGTTGCCAAACTCGATGAAAAAAAAACATTATTATGAGGTATGTAATAAGTATTTATAATATCAGATAACTAATAAACGTAAATTCTAATGTTTCATAGCTTTTTTAATCATATTAAATATAAATTTTAAAGCCTTTTTCTCCTATTTTGTTTTTCGATTTTAGAGACAATTACGCTACATTTTTATAAAAATAGAAACTAATATTTATGACGATATTAATTTTAATAAAATCTGTAAATATAATGATAAATATTTTTTTAATTATACATATAGAATAGTTAAATATTTGAGTTTTAATATTTTATTTTATGCCTCACATGGTGTATTCCTCACTGGTGATGAAAAGAAGCGAATAATATCAAATTCAGTTCTACATCATAATTTTCACCTTAGTCTTTGCACTATTTTCCTGTTTGAATAAGTCTATAGGTCTATATTTTTCCTGTTTGAATAAGTCTATAGGTCTATATTTTTCCTGTTTGAATGGATATAATTCCATTTGAAATTATTTGAATTGATCATTGATGCACTTTAAAAGTAGTTACTATAGCAAATTTACAAAAACAGGTAGAAAATAAAAGAAAAAGAAAGAACTTTTCAATTTTCTTGGAAATTAGGATTTCCTACCAGATATCCTTTGAAAATTTCAGTAGAAAATCTACAAATTGAAAATAACTAATATCTGAAATGAAAAAACACCACGATAAGTTTTTTTTTTTATCACTTCCTAAAAGAATTATATGTATCATTAGGAACTTCTCAATATTTTATTATGAAGATAAGTATACTACATTACAATTCTAAAATTTGATGCTTCTGTTTTCTTGAATTGTAACTTTCACTTATATTTCTGATTTTCATTAGTTCTACGTTTGCTTCGAAAACTACATTTTCCCCTCTGAAGAAAACAATTTTAGTTGAGGGTAAATAAGCAGATACATCCACAAGTTAAACTTTTTTTGTTTTAGTTATTGGTCTATTTATACCAGCAAAGGAACCATTATTAACAAATCAAATCTAAATGTAAAATCTGTCTTAAAGCAATTTACATTTTCGAAAATATGTTATTAATTTGTACCTACGTAATTCTGTTCATCAAATTTTGGATATTATTTCAAAATATTTAATTAAAAATGGAAATTTCATTTTAAAGATTTGAGAAAATTATTCTCAAAATTTCTCATAAGCCATTTTGCCTCTTTCAAAATATTCGTGAATATCTCGTTAAGTGCATGGAATCAATAATTCTGCTTTTGACTACGGATATGGATTTCCTTATAATGGTATTCCAAAAAAATAAGTGTTTTTGTGTTTTCATTAAATGTTCTATGTAACTATTCGCATGCAGCCTTTTATATTATTATTCATTGAAAAATGGTGCCTGATTTACTTTAAAGTTAAAAATTATAAGCACTTAGTCATTTCTTGATAATTTTGCTAGTAAAAATATATTGATTTTGATGAAAAAAAACTTGTAAATGGTCTGCTATTTTGAAATTTTTACTCAGAGATTTCATTCTTTTATTTTGAATGAAATTTTAAATTTTATTGCATGCTGAAGTTTCAATAATTAGGTGCAACGTTTCAGAATCCAACATTAAAGTTTAAATTTATTTGTTCTCTTTATAAAACATGATTATAATATCACTATACTTGCCCATTATTAACCATTTTATATCGGATTACAATTACTTAATGTCATTTATAAATCTATTACATATAGATTCAACTTCTCAATTTAATTTTTTAAGATTATTTTACTATCTTTACACATGTAGTTAAATAATGATCTAAAAGGTTTTTTCTCAAGTGCTTTAAATAGTGTCAAAAACTTTATTCCCCCCCCCCCGAATTATAAATTTGCCCTTTGGCTGAATTTCTAATGTATTTATTTCTCATGATTTTGCATAGTCAAAATGTGATTTTTAACTATCCCTAATTTAACTTGGTTAACAACAAAAATGTTAGGACAAGACTTTGGATTGAAGTTTACTGCACTTTAAATGATATAGATCAGAAAATGTTTTATAGTTTGTTTTTAAGAGAGGATGTAATAATTTATATTTTAAATTTGTCTTTTCTTAAGGCTTCTAAATATTTAATATACTCATAAATTTTTCGTAATATTGCATTTAATAAAATCCCTTAGAAACGCAATATTGGTAATATGTTCTTGCTCAGCTTATTTTAAATTTGAATATTCTAAGAATGCAAAATATTGATTAAATTTAGTAACCATAATAATTCAAAGTACAGTATTTCTCATTTTAAAGAATCATTATGAAAATATTTCAAAGAAATAATGCTTTACAACAATATTTTGTAAGTATAATTAGTTACTGTATTTCTTATTTTTAACTGAAATACATTACCTTATAAAAGAGGGCAAGTAAATACCACCTAGCACTTTGTAATTTTAGGAAGTTCCTTTTCATCAAAATATAAAAGAGATTACGAAATATTTTTACCGATTATTCATATTCAAGTAAAATTATATGATTTATCGAAAACTTTTTTCTTCTACAGAGAAATTGCGAACAATCAGTTTCACTGATAAATATAGCTTTTATTAGTTTATTTTCCATGTTGGTTACAATGAATGTTTGTAGAATATTTTTCTTTTATTTTCATATATACATCCAGATGTCATACGATTGTTAAAATCATAAACAAAAATCGTTCAATACAATATCTCTTTACACTTCAAAATGCTTTAAATTTAAAAATATTTAATTATTATGAAAAATGTTCGCAGTAGTCTTTGATTCATGTTATAGAAATAATCTAAGTTAT
This sequence comes from Nephila pilipes, assembly GCA_019974015.1. Taxonomy (NCBI): domain Eukaryota; kingdom Metazoa; phylum Arthropoda; class Arachnida; order Araneae; family Nephilidae; genus Nephila; species Nephila pilipes. Next base: position 449,961 of record BMAW01039440.1, on the reverse strand, counting down.
GTATATTGTTTACAGCAATATATTCATAAAACGTATCTTCGTGTTTGCTGTCGTGCTTTCAATTCTCAACTTTCAGTTTTAAATGTTACACATCTTTTATTTTTAAGAACATTTAACAGTGACATTTACAATTAAAATTAAACAGAGCAAATTGTAGTTCAGCTCGAATAGATCACATTAATAAGACTAATTCTTGCAACATCTGAAAAAAAGCAACTGAAAAAATAGTTTCACCAGTAACGGTTTCTGTAAAATTTATTATTGAAAATAATTTAAAATGTAATTTTATAAAAATTAAAATGTGTATGAACTTGAGTAAATTACATTCAAATGTTTTTTTGTACATTGTTTTTATTTCTTTCTTATTTTTTAATATTTTGCTCTTGAGTTAAAATAGGGCTCTCGTTATTTTAAGTTTGTTTTTTTAGTCCCATTCACTACAGTTCCATGAGAACTGGGTAACTCTAGTTTTCTAATATTCATAGCATAAAATTCTTTCTATTTACATTTAAATCTCAATTTGAATATGTTTAATCTCCCAAAGGATATAGTAAGAATAACTAAAAACACCCCAAATATTTCCTAAGGAAAGAAAATCTAATTCTAGCTAAACGATTTATATTTTAAATCAAAAATGGTTTCTGTTTTACTTAATATGATTCACTAAGCCTTTTTTTTATTTCTTTTTATTCAATATTCTCCTAAAAATAATAACAGTATCAGTAAAATAAAAAGAAATGCTTATCAAACTTCCCAAGAGAAATTATTTGATATTCAGTTCAATTTTTTTTAAAAAAAAAGCTTACATAATTCATTTATAAGTGTTTTGGCAATGTTTTAACCCAGTTTTAGTTTATTATAAAGAACCCTTAGAAAAAAAAAACATCTAGAATAGTATGAGGCTCCCTATTACTTTTGTCACTTGACGTATTATAAAGAATTACTTGCAGTTACGATTTTTTTTTCTATCGAATCTACTTCTTTTAATAAGGGTAATTTCTTTACCTAAAACATATAATTAAAATAATATATATATATATATTAAGAACAAAGGTGAAATGCATTTTCTTCAGCTCACCTCAGTATGTAAAAGTGCTCTAGTATATATTAACTGTGTTCCTAGATGGAGGGGAAAGAAGGCGTACTAGTATGCATTTCTAATAGCTATTCGACTAAGGGAAATATTGCTTCTAACCTTTGTAGCAACTTGCATTCAACTTTGACAACGATGTTTTTTTACTAAAGCTAACTTATGAATTTACAAATATTTTACCAAACAGTTTAATAATCTTACCATTTTATGTAATGTTTCTAAATTTTTTTTCTCTTTTTCTCAAAGTGAAAATGAATGAACAAGTTATTTAAATAAAAGAAGCATTTTATTTCTTAGTTATAAAGTTGAAGTTTTATAATATTTCTGAAGTTATATAAGTTTCTAAAAATAAAGTTACAATAAATATTTTGCTTCATGTTATTAAACTATATTTTCTTTAAAAAGTAAAAGGAATCTTCAAAATTATGTTTGAAATGTCTCTGTAATGAAAAAATATCATTGAAGTATACAAAAAAAAAAAAAGAAAATTTATTTTATTTTAGAATTTAATTAAATGTTCTGTCCAAAATATAATACTAATTTGTAAAAAAAAGAATAATATATAGTATTTAAAATATTTTTGAAAGCGGAGTGTTTACGAAATTATATATTTTTATATTATTTAGAAATGTTTCTGGTACTTTATCAGTGCTTTATCATGACATGTACTCGCATTTAGAAAAAAAAAGTTTATTTTGCACCCTAAGATTCCCATTGAATGCTAAAATTATGTATGTAATGGAATTAGAAATTGCATTTTAGATCGCCAGCATGTATAACTTTAATTAAGATCATTTATCTGCTTATATTTCCAAAATAATTCCATTGTACAGTTATAGAGATCAATAATTTTTTTTTATAATTCCAATACCACATTACTTTTAATTATTGCTACACTAAATATTTTCAATTGTCTGATGTTGCGTAGTGTTTCACATTTGTGTTTACTTGTATTCACTAATCTTTTAAATTATTCTCTATTGCTTATTCTTTATTCTCCGTTACACAAATTATTTAAATAAGTTAAAGTGCTATTTCTAATTTCAATAAAGAAAATCATTTAGATCTATTACAAATACAGAATTTCAAAGGGATGTTTACTACATATTACATGTTGCCTGATTTTAAATAAAATGTAGGAAGAATTTGAAATTTTATTTAGTTTTATTTAATGCTAAATTAAATTATTGTTGGGAAATATTTATGGGATAAATGCCACAACGAATCATTATTTTAAGATTTTATCTTTTCCTGAATACATGGAAATATTCAAAAGTAAAAAATGGTAAGAACTTATGAAAAATGTAAAGAAAAAAAAGGAACAAAAAAAAAAAGCTTGACGTTTAGTTTTTCCTTGTGCGTCAATAAGTGATGATATGATAAGGATTCATTTTTAGCTTAAATTACGACAAAAACTCTTCAACACACAGGGAGATTTAATTATAGTCATAATAAACCGATCTTTTATTATTTTATTCAGTTCAACACAAAAAAAAGGACTTGCTTATAGAAAAAAAAAGAAGTACGGAAATCATTGTGAACATTTTAGTATGGTAATTTTATCTACAAAATCTTTATACCGTGGCATTCTTACGCCATTTTTGTTGTAAAATAAATTCTCATATCCTTCACTCTAAAACAAAATTTTATGATCTACACTGCTGCGAGTTTCCCAGTATAATACGTGGATGCAGTTTTTTGAATCACTTTTTTCCCATCAAGTTCTTTCACCTTTGAAAGAACATTTCTTTTTCTCTTTTTACTTTCTGAAAAACGACGTCAAATTTTCTATAATGGAGAGGGAACAACTTTTATTGAGATTCATTTCGATAATGCCAATTTTTTTTCTTTAGGAAAAAAGCTCCGGAAATAACAAATAATTCATATCATGAAGGAAAAATAAGATAAAAAGTAAATGTAATTGGAAGTTTAAAATGACGTAAAATCTCAAAGTTAGTATCGCAGTTATCAAAAAAATCTTATTGCGTGCGCGACCGTTAGCTACTAGACTTCGTCAAATATTCGCTTTTTTTCCATTATTTTGAGGCTATCATGTACTGAAATGAGCATACATTTCTCCGACACATATTTATGGAATTCATTCACATATTCTAACTAAAGTGTTACTTAATTTTAGTGCAGGGTAATAAAGTTGCTTTTCAATCTGTTTTTGATTAAAATGTATTTTGCAAAACTTTCAAATCTAACCTAAGATCTGTCACATAATGTGCATATATACATATAACATGTTCAAATTTATTTTTTTAGCCGCATAAAAAACTTCTGGTGTTAATTTTGTATTTCATTTATCCTATTTTTAAATAATCTGATGCGAGATTCTTTTTCAAAGAAAGGAACCTAAACCGATGGAAATTAAGTAGGAATTAAATCTCAAATGTGCAAAAATACTTTTCATTTAGTTTATACACAGAAAATATTGAAAATAATTATTTAATGGTAAAGTATATCTAATACTTAAACTTTGAAGCAATGTTAGAAAATATTCGAAAACTTATTTAAAGAAACAGTTTAAGAAGAATTTCCATTAAAGTTTTTAAAAGTTTAATTCCAAACATAAAAATGTGTTTTTATTTTATATTAGTTTTTGCTCTTTATTTCTACATCGTTGATATGAAGTAAGATTCAAATATGCCTTGAAAAAGCTTCAGATAATGTTAACATTTATGTGTATTTCTTTGTAGCGCTAGTAAAAAAAAGATATATTAATGCCAATAAGAAGTATAAAAAAATTAATTACATGAAATATAACATTTTTCCGTATCAAAACTTACATAACATTTTTCCTTTCGAGGAGAATAATTTTTCATGAGCAAAATGCTTCCGTTAGTAATTTCTATGAAAAATTAAATGACATTGTATTCCTTCCTTTCAATCTTCCAAATTTTAGTTCATTGCATCAAGTATATGATTGACTTAGTAAATATTATGAAGAATGCAAGCATTGATTTAATTACTAAAGTAAGAGTTTAATTTTATGAAAGCCTAAAATTTACTAAAATCTTAAGCATTAAAACACAAATTCTATTTATTTTAAAGGAATTGCTGGAAAGTATCTATGTTGAATTAGCATATTATTATATTGAATACTCATAATTTGAAACAATTCTTGAGCACCATTAAAGGGGATCTATTATATTGTATTTTAAGTAAAAGAAGGTATTCTCAGTATAAGATAAAAATATGGAAAAATTTAGCTAGGTGGCTGTTTTAAGCTGTTTGAAATTATTTCTCCGGTAGAAAGATAGCAACATACACTTTGTAAGATTTTAAGTGTATGTTCTTTTTCACGTAGAAAAAAATAATAATGAATATTATTGAGTTACCTAAAGTTCGTTCAAAATTTATTCTTAAAAAAAGACTCATCCTTAAAAAATATTCTGTAACATAAAATCTCAACAAGCACTTTTTTATTTCTTTAGTTTGCATCGCCTAAATACCCGATGTACTGTTTTATGTTTTTACTCTTTCTTTACTTATGCGCATACAAACCATAACGTTCTAACACAAAGGTTCTTTATTCTCAAAGGTTCTCTAATCTATTCCCTTTGAGGACACTGAAGTCTTACCTAAAAATGGAAAAATTACCATACAAAAGCAACCGAAAAACTTATGAAGGCGACGAAGGAGTATATTAAAAACCAAACTTTTCTCTATATATTCGCTATAAAATATTAATACTGGAAAAATAAAAGAAAAAAAAACTGGTAGCGAACAAATTCGATAAACTCGTGTTTTCGTCCATTGAGGATCCAATATTTTCATTAAATTTGTTAAAGGTGAGCTCTTTTGTTCGCTGAAACCCATAAAACGTTTATGAACGACATAAAGTTAAAGCGTTATTCTCGAAACTCTTTCAAGGCGCAAGGCCGGAAAGTATATTATGATGACGGAGAAGCAGATCGTACTTACAATGGAAACCCAGTCTTAGTTTTCCTGTTGGAAAAAGGGCCTAAAAGTGATAAATGGACAAAGCTCACCTGACTTCTTTTGGTGTAATACGAACCGCCTGAGTTGTGTACCCTTATTTTATTGTTGAATATATTTCACAATGAAAGCTAGTCAAATTTTCAGACAGTGCCAGGATTATGTTTCATTTCGAAAACCATACCTAGGTGAAAAATCTGGAAGTCGATCAAATTTTGATAATGTGCATATTAATTATTTTTAAGCAATAATAAAATTCTAATGATAGAGGAATAATCAATGCTATTTTTTTTGTAAACAGTAACGACGTAATTAACTTAAAATGTTACAAATTAAGAGAATAATCTTTTATATTAGTTATGGTTTTCTGATCCAATGTTTAATTTTTGAAAATAATTATTAAGTTTCAAAATGAATTATTTATGTCCAATTTTATATTTATTTTTGTCTGCATTTGGAAACATAAATAATCCTCAATGATATCTATAAATGTTACTATATTATTGTGAAATATAGTACTATTAATTAGTTCATAATTGATAGCATTGCATTTCCCTTGTAGAAAGTGATTTTATTATAAAGAAATAGATTTAAGAGATTTATAAGATCTAAAATTGTCTAAGGAAATGAGCAATTCAATGTTTTCTACCACCCACCTTAAATTTTTGCCATTGTGTTGCGAAAAACCTTGCATGATTGTTTGAACTATACAGAGTCTACAATTATTTAAAAAATTCATTCTGAAATTATCCAAATTAATTTTTTTATAAATTTCTTAAGCGAGTAACTTAACATCCATAGAAATCCCCCCCCCCCTCAAAAAAAAACGCAGATACGTATGTTACTAATTTAGTCATACAATATGAGTAAGAAAGAGTATGAAAATCATAATAATACAGAAAGATGTGTTAAAGTTTTTTTTAAGGTGCTAAGCTCTACGAAAGAAGTTTTCATTTATCCTGATGAATCTTTCATTTAAGAAAGCCATGCAAATTTTTGTAAACATTTAATTAAGATGTATATGCAGTATACGCAAACAATATGACTGCGCTGATTTCGGCTTTTATTTGCAAACTTAGTACATGCTGCCTTTTAGCATACCACGATGCAAACACAAAATGCGTGGTTGAAAGCTGTAATAAAATTTTTCATCACAAGCAAAAAATGTGGTGTCAATCCGGATGTATATTACATTAGCTTCAAGACATTGACGATATTTGACGGGGAAAAGTTATATATTGTATTAATTTTCTATTTTCTTTTTTTTTAAAATTGTAATGATAGAAGAATTTAAAATATCTCGCAAAGAATATGCGTTCTTCCAATTATAGAACAAACATCTCACAGGTGGGTCTAGAGTAACTGAATATTTGATTTGTAATATTAACTAAATAACTCTAAGTGCTGATTAACTAAAAAAAATAATAACACACAACAATTTTCGTCTCAGTAACAAAATATCAATAAATAATTTTAATTTAATCCACCATTGTAATAAATATTTGAAGAATTTGTATTTCGAATTATATTACTTTACTTATTCTATTACTTAACATATCTAAGAGTCTCCCAATGACACATTATTTATTAAAGCCAGATGTATAATTCTTATTTTAAAAGATACTGTAATATTCTGAAATATGAAAAAAGTACTGTTTTTAAGACAATAATTTTATTCATTTTATACATTCCATAAGGTAGTGAATTTTTTCCCCTTAAATTTCAGCAATTTTAAAGTTGTTATTGTTGCAATTCCTGAAAACACAC